>JBANCY010000226.1:0-50978 GCA_037040045.1 Phorticella flavipennis | reverse complement strand
CCTGAGCAGGAATCGAACCTACGTCTCTTTGTTTGGCAAGCCAGTGCGCTATGCACTGGGCTACCGAGACCCCCAAATAGGTAAAAAACAGCTAGAAATTTTCAATCAACAAAATCTTTTTGCCTTGTGTAATTATCATGAAATTAACTCAATACGTACCAAAATGTAAATGCTTGGCGATTTCATGCCCAAAAATCGCGATATGTGCTTGGTGTAAACGTGCCTTTAGGAAAAGCTTCTGCATAATGATGAGGTGTCAGAAGGCAGACGGCAGGCGGCAGGCGGCAGACGGCAGAAGGCAGAAGGCAGAAGGCTGGTCTCTGCAACCCAGTTTCGGTTGTGTAGGGTGTGGGCTGGCGGGCAGAGAGTGAAGAGTGGAGTGGAGAGTGGTGTGGAGTAGAGTGGAGTGGAGAAGGTATAAAGCAGGGTGGAGCATGGAGGGTGGCTTGTGCCCATATGTAGCTAGGTGCAAGCAAGCGACATCAGCAGCAACAGCAGCAGCAGCGGCAGCAGCGGCAGTGGCAGCTTCGTCGTTTATGAAATTCGTTGGCTGATTTCAGTTTTACTTTTGAGCTGCTCGCGAGCGGACGTTACATTTTTTTATGTGTGTAAAAATAAACAAATAAACAAACACACACACACACAACACACACAACACACACACATATAAATAGTATATAATATTTGGGAATTTTAGTAGGTTGTTCATGCAATGGTCGTCACTTAGTAAGCTCCGTACTCTAGGTAGAATAACCTCAGGATTCTTTGCTTTGGCTAAGGGGCAAGGCCAACAACAACAACAACAACAACAACAAGTAAAATCAACAGCCACAACCACAACAACAACAACAACAAGTAGGAGCATTGCTCCCCAGCGGCAGCAGGATGCCAAATTATTTATAAAGCGCAGTCAGGCAGCAACTAGTAAATAAGCCAACCCAAACCCAAGCCCAACCCAAGCCCAAACCCAAACCCAAACCCAGCCCAGCTTAGCCAAGTGAAAGTGAAAGTGAAAGCAGAGACTCAGCATATTATCATTATTATTATTATTGTAAACAGGACATTTTAGCAGGGAACCAGGGAAAAAGAAAGTAAACAGAAGTTACTCATACGCAGCGTGCAACGCGGAAATTGAAAACAATCAGACAGGACAAACACATATCGATACACCCTCCCCCCCCACACACACACACGATACTAACCCATGTATATAGTTATATATATAGCTCTGTACCTATCTATAACTAATTGTTTATATATCTCACCTTTTTTTTTTTTGCGCGCGCTTGTGTAAAAGTTAACAGCCTTTCGGTCACAGCTCAGTGCAAAATGGTTCAACCCAACGCAGGTATTTATCCTAGACTTTGCCTCTATATAGTATATATAATCTATGTATATATATATGACTTGACATTTCATTTAACTGCAAAGCTTGCAGCAACAATTTGCTCTCTTTATTGTTTATGGTTTCGTTTAATGCACTTTGTGCTCCGCTTTGTTGTTTTGTCATTTGCCATTTGCCATTTGCCATTTTCCATTCGAATTTGAGGTTCGCCCCGGGCATTAATAACAATTGCAATCTGCCCACAATATACCGACTCGGGGAAACCCCACAAAGTTGCCATTGAACGCTCGCAAATTGTTCTGAAAGTCAGCATTATTTCATAATTGAAATAAGTGATTCCCTACAAAAGCCGAGCAAATACATTTACTTCGCCAGATTTTATACTCGTTATACTCCTTGGGCCTCAGTACTTTATTAATCGACCTATAATTAAACTATGCAACGCTTTTAGGTCTATTGATCTGACCTGATAAAATGGATTAATAACATGGAAAATATGCGCAAAACTAAATTTTGTATGATGTAGAGTTCCAGGCGAATTATAGCTACTGTCTATAATCGGTCCTATAGAAAGACGAACATGATCCAAATGATTTTGTGTTTTTTAGGACTATTTTGTACAGCACTTTTAGGAGCGCTATTATTATTATTATTATTATATGGCCATAACAACCCCATCGGGTCAAATCCTGAAGTACTATTTGTCTTTATTTCTGCTTACTTCACTAAAGAACTTTTTTACGTGGGTAGATTTCAAATCAATGGTGCCTTAGTGGTTCAGTGGATAGCGCACAGTCCCGCGAAACAAGAGGTGTTTGGTTCGAGTCCGACTCATATACTTAGCATGACCTTCCTAGAAAAACTAGGTTGTGGCGTAGGATTTGAAACCCACTTAAAAAAAAGATCTTCAGTGAAGGAAGCTCGAAATAAACCCGATAGGGTCGTTATAGCCACTTTTCGTTCGTTTCGATTTCAAATCCTACGCCATAACATAGTTTTCCTGGTAAGGTCACCCCTATCGACATGAGCGGTACTCGAATTCGCACCACTTGTTTGCACTATCCTTTGGTCCACCGAGGCCCCTTTTAGGAAATTACTATTTTTTTTATGTATTACAAATAAAACATCGAAAAGGTTATAATAAGCAAATGAATAATTAGAAAATCTTTTGATAAAAGTAAGTATATCCCACAATTTCTATTATTGGAGTTACAATGGCGATTCCTTTTTTGCCAAAATTCCGATTTCAATTGAATTTCCATTTCGTTATAAACTTTAGAAAATCTTAAAGATAAGCGTATGAAAAAACTCCCAATGTCTTCCAATATACCCTGATTTGAAAAATGGGAAAGAGGGTTTAATAGTTTTGTTGGAATGTATGTAATAAGTAGTACGAAGCATGGCAGACTCCGTAAAGTATATATATTCTTGATCAGTATCATTAGCCGAGTCGATAGTCATGTCCGTCTATATGCGCCGATCTCAGGCACTACAAGAGCTACAGACTCCACACTTGGCATGAAGATTCGCGTATAGCATACATTTTAGATGCCACGCCACATTTGTCCGATAATCACCAAATACGTTTTACGATAAAATAGTCACTGCTTTTGCATTTATAATGCTATCGACTCCAAATTTGATATATAGGGTCATGATTAGAAACTGCAGAACGGAATTGCTCAAAATTTTGATACACCCCTTCATTTTCCCGGAAGGTAACGAAATGTGTCTAGCAGCCACAGTTTAATGTCTTACGAAATTCCGTGCCGGAAATTTCAAACATGAAATTTGAAAATGAAGATGCACTACGTCCTGGAAGGTCTCTTGGAGCTGATGTGATTAAAATAAAGTTGTTGGTCGATGCAAGTCGACGATTAACGAGCGATTGCTGAAGGATGAACTTTTTCTAACACGACTGTTCATAAGAGTTGAAATGTTCAGGACTGATTTCAAAGTTCCGCATGTTTTTAAAGAACACATGAACAACTGGATTTTCTTATCAAACTTCATAGAAATGATCCATTTTTGAAGCGCATTTTTACTGGCGACAGAAAGCTTGTTAATAATGTTAACCGAAGACTTCAAAAGCCGATTTTTGTTTTCCAGTTTGTATATTTGAAAATCACATTTCGTGTACTTCAGAATCTTGGACAAAAAGTTGCATTTGGAAAACTCGTAATGCCCAGTCAAGGCTTTTAGGGTAATTGCTTGCAACGTGGCACAAAATTTACATATTCGAGTGAAAGTAACGTCCATAGTTCCACTTATTCACTCTTTTTAACTTGGTTAGCTTAAGGATAAAACTACTTAATTTTGAATTGTTGCAAACTATAATATCTTATGCAAATGTAAAACAGGAAAGAGAAAAAGGGGAAGTCTTGTAGCGCAAGAAACTTAATTGGTATTTTGTGTGCACATAGGCTTGGGTTAGCTTAGAACAGTCCTTGCCGAGGAATCTTGAAAAGCCCGCAGTTGTTTCTGCATTTTTGAACAAAATAAAAAGAAGTCTCTAACACTACTTTTAATGGGATGCAGATTTTCAGATTTTCCGGCTTAGTAAACATTTTTAGTGTGCAACACGAACACGAAGAGGAACAAAAAGTCGTGGCAAGAAGTGTGGCAAGTGCAACATAAGAAACTTAACAGATCATATGGAGGCACAATGTGGGTGAATTACTTCGTGTGTGCAACATAAGAACTCTCAGATTAGAAACGAACTTTGAAAATCGCTCTGAGAATGTCAAAGGCCCTCAAAAATTGTCTTCAGAAGGGTCATTAAGAAATGAAAAATCTTTTGGGCAATGTCTGTTTGCAATTGTATCGTAATACATAACACTTGGCACACTCAGCCGTATCGTATCATTATATCATACAGCTTTTAAAGTCGGTTTTGCCAATATTTCCCATGTTTTTCAATCTAATAGATTGACAATTCTGTTATAATGTATATTCAGTCTAGTAAAAGATGATCCTTAATTTTTGAAATAGGTGGATTTGTGGATCTGTAAATAGTGTAAGTTCTATTGGATTGATCACTTGACTCAATGGTGTTTGAGCAGATGTCAAAAATAGACACCTGTCAGGAGAAAATACGATATATTCTATAATTTTTCTTCGACCAAGGTGAAAACGCTAGTCAGGCGGATTGAATTGTGAATAACATTTCTGATTCTGATAATGTAACAGCCGATAAATCATCTACAATTTTTATGTAAAAGATGCACTCCAGTGCGGAAGGCCAATAGTCGATCAAATAATAGAAATGAGTCAGAACGATTGTAGTATCCAGGAGCTAAACATTGCACAGGAACACAATTAGGAGCCGTTTGGAAAAGGCTGAAGACACAAAGAATCTCGGTTTTCATGCAACGAACAGCAGTTCACACACATCGGGAAGCTCCAAGAGCTTGGCTGAGAGGTCTTTATGTTTGAATTCCGAACCTCGGACTAAGTGATTATCATTTGGTACGGTTTATGGCGAATGATTTGACTGGAAATCGATTGAACTAATAGGAACAAGGCTTACTATGGAAGGAGCAGAATCAAATTACCTTCAAAATGGCAAAAAGTTATCGAGCAAAACTGTGTATAATTCTCATAAATCGGATGGTTCTAATTATGCCAAATAAAGCCTTCAATTGAATGCAAATATAATGAATAAATAAGGGGCTTCTGTGAACCAATGGCTAGCGCACTCTCCCGTCAAACAAGAGGTGCGGGTTCAAATTCCGCTCATGTTCCTAGGCATGACCCTCCTAGAAAAACTAGGTTGTGGAGTAGGACTTGAAATCCACCTACGTACAAAAAAGTTCTTCAGTGAAGGAAGCGGAATTAAAGGATAAATAGTGTTTCAGGCTTTGACCTGATAGGGTTGTTATGACCATATAATACTACTAAAGTGTGTTGCATAAGAATAGGTTGGAAAAAAGTATAGTTTGTATGTGTTTTGGTACAGTTGCCGATGAATGCGTGGGGCATTTGAATGCGTTGAAATGTGAAAAATACGGCAATCTTTGACATTTTGACGCAAACTGTTATCGCCGTAATCCATTTGCACATGTCGTAGAAACGGGAAAGGTTTATCTGCTTTAGCAGAGCTTTGGCGCTGTGTTGCGATTTAATCCGAACTTTTAGCTTCTGAAATGCACTTTGACTTATGCACTTAACCAAGGAGAGGAGTGGTGCGGAGGGGACAAGCCAGGATGAGTCCGGACGAACGGAATATCGACCCGAATGGGATGCGAAAGGTGATTAAAGGACACGTGTGTATGCCATTTACATGCTGAGCGCGTAAAAACGTTTTATGAATGAACAAAAAAAAGAGGACAATTGATAGCGTAAGTGGAAAGTGGAAAGCGGAAAGTGGAAAGCGGAGAGCGGAAAACATGTGACCGAGCGAGCGACCAGGGCGAGAACAATGCATGTGGGCGTTTGTTTATGTTTTCAGTCAACGGCGTTGGGCTCTGGGCCCGACATAACTTCAGTTAAGTTGAAATCGTAGGCGTTACCACAAGGAGTCAAGGATGTTAAGCCGGCAGCAAGATGGCTCAGCTTTGGGGGCCTGCACTCATTGTGAACATTAAGTGCTTCATCTTCATTATGGCAGCAGCAGCCGCCGCCATTAAATTGGCAACAAAAAATTTGTTGGCCAACTGCTAAGTGGCAGCACTTTGGGCCATTGACATGTCAATTCGATAGGCAAACACTTAAGATAATGTCAAGACAAGAATAGACACACACACACACACTCACACACACTCGCACACACACACACACACATGACACCCACACTATGTGAATACTTTGATACAATACTTATGGATTGTTAGAGATTCGAGTGGCATTTAACTTTGGAACTTGAGAACCTTTGGACGGAACTCAGGGACACAAATTGATCATGACTTGAATCGATAAAATTTGCCACTTCGGTCCAATGAAATTCAAAATACTCTGCACTGATGCATTCGTCATCCAGCTCCCAGATATCGATAGACTAGCTTCCACGGCTTTGGGTATGAAGTAGCTTTGTAGAAAGCTGAAAGCCCCATAAAGGCTCTGTGTACTTTGCGTCATATACGGATTTAGAAATGTCTCTGGAGAACTTTATGATATTGAAAACCCATCCATATATGAAGAACCAGTCAATTCCTTAAGAAATTTGGTAAAGCGGTTGATAATAACGTATCATGAGAGTTTGTGAACTTTCAGTCCAATACGTTGAGTAACATGGGAAATATGGAAAAATCCGATTTATGGTTATTTGGCAGCTATAGTAGAAGTCCGATCCTTAAGAAATTTGGTGAATCGGTTGATAATAACGTATCTTGAGAGTATGTTAACTTTCAGTATAATACGTTGGATAACATGGGAAATATGGAAAAATCCGACTTATGGTTATTTGGCAGCTCTATTATATAAAAAAAACCATCCTTATATAATATAGAACTTCAATCCTGATGAAATTTAGTGGAGCGGTTGATAATAACGTATCTTGAGAGTATGTGAAGGGGCCTCGGTGGACCAGTGGATACCGCACTGTCCCCCCTAATAAGATGTGCGAGTTCGAGTCCCGCTCATGTCGATAGGCATGACTCCCATGGAAAACTAGGTTGTGGCGTAGGATTTGAAAGGCACACACGTAAAAACAGTTCCCCAGTGAAGAAGCAGAAATAAAGGAGAATAGTGCTTCAGGCTTTGGCCCGATAGGGTTGCTATGGCTATATAATGTAATGGGAGTATGTGAAGTATTGGCGGGCATGTTGCCAGTCGAACTTTTAGTTCTATAAATGGGAGCCATATATTGAATGGGGGACCAGTGGATAGCACACTGTCCCGCCGTCTTGATAGGCATGACCCTCCTAGAAAAACTAGCTTCTGATTATAATACGTTGGTCAATGGAAGGTGGACACATACGCTGATCCTAAATGTTGGCAATTGGACTCGGAGAAAGATACTGGGCAGTGGTACCCCGTGGAATGACTGTGGTTTTAGGGAAGTAGGTATAGTACGTCAGCGAATCGTGCATGTTAAGGGCACGGGTTAGTGGTAACCTACGAAGATTCCCACCTCTTTTGGCGATCCGAAACATACACACACTGCCCCTCTGTGTTGATGTATTTAACATATGCATTATGCTATGTGGCAGTTACATAGCGCATAATGCGAGCCCCATAAACACACATAAATGTAGCACACATTTGTGTGGCGTGTGGCAAGGATTTGTGCGACATTGGCACGTTTTGGGACCACGCGTGTGTCTGCCCGTATACGGGAGTGCGTGCGTGCCCCGCCCCCGCCCCGCGCGGCTTATAAAAAGCTGCAAAATACGGTCTTACTGTCAACGGCAATACCGTAATTTCTATACGTGTTCCACTCACATGAACTGTCACTGTCATTGGCAGCTCAACCCGACGACATTAAAAAAAGAACGCACAAATTTTTTCAGCCATTTAAAATGAAATATAATGAAGTGGAAAGTGGAAAGTGGAAAGCGGAAAGCGGAGAGAGCGCCAAATAGAAAAACAAAATGAGAAAAGGCACAATCCACGGTCTTCCTATCATTAATTTTAAGCTGACTCGCAGAGCGTAACCAAGAAACAACTGGGGGCAGACGGACACAATCCCAATTAAATAAGGCACACAGACAACACTCGACACTCGACACTCGAGTCTGATGGCCTAGAAGACACCTTTTTGGCCAACGAGTCGAAGCAACACTTTTCGAGGAACTACGTAGGACCTATTTAACATCAATTAACTGACAATTACCAAGGCAATACTTCAATCTCGAACGTTAGCTGAAAGTGACAATTATTATAATTATCAACCTTATCCATCACAACCCTATCGGGTCAAAGTCTGAAGCACCAGGTTCCTTCCTTCACTGAAGAACTTTTTTACGTGGATGAATTTCAAATCTTACGCTACAACCTAGTTTTTCCTAGGAGAATAAGGCATAAGATCTATATTACATCAATTAACTGACAATTACCAAGGCAATACTTCAATCTCGAATGTAAGCTGAAACTGAAAATTATTATAATTATCAACCATATACATCACAACCCTATCGTGTCAAAGTCTGAAGTACTATTTTCCATTATTTCTGCTTTCTTCGCTGAAGAACTTTGTTTGACATGTGTGGATTTCGAGTCCTACGCCACAATCTAGTTTTTCTAGGAGGGTCATGCCTATCGATATGAGCGGGCCTGGAACTCGCACCTCTTGTTTGACGGGACAGTTCGCTATCCACTGGTCCACAGAGCCCCCTGAAACCGCCAATTATTATTATTATTATAATATGGCAATAGAAACCCTATTGATTCAAAGCCTGAAGCATTATTTTCCTTTATTTCTCCTTCCCTCATTGAACACTTTCTTTTACGCGGGTGGATTTCAAGTCCTACATCACAACATAGTTTTTCTAGAAGGGTCCTGTCTATGGACATACGCGGGACTCGAATTCGCACCACTTGTTTGGCGGTAGCGTGCGTTATTCACTGGCCCCCCAAAGCCTCTGAAACCACCAATTAGTTGCGTATATTTCGTATATAGAACATCTTGCCCAATTTCGAAGTGTATCTAGCGCCTACTTCGGCTTAAGAACAAATAAATTTTTGGCCATATGCTCAGAGCGCAGAATTTATGATGATTCAAGTCATAAAATTATCAATCAGCCGACTTTATTATACCCAACTATGTCATTTTTATGACCACAGGGTATATGCAATATTAAGGAACCTTTTTATGTTCTGTTGGCTATTGTTGTCAGCATGCTTGAGTGTTTTGGGCCCTTAGCAATCACATCAAAGCAAAATACTTAGAATTCTTAGATGCTTTCAGAGCCCAATGCTTATCTACATAAGTCCGCCATGATTTACCCACTCTCTGTCACTCGCAAAAGGATGGCAGATGGATGGGCCCGCCCGTTTCTGATATCAAATGAAGCCTCCCAGCAATCTGATGCAAAAGCAAGGATTGCTCGCTCGCCCAGCTGCTTGCTCCATTCCCATCGACTCACAATCAGACTTTTGACATTTGAGTATTATTTTTAGCTCAATTATGGAATGTAATTGCATTTCACAAATGCAATTTCAGAAGGCGTTTCTTGCGATTAAAATCAGTTTCAACTGAACTTTGACCTATGCACACATCAATTAACAGCCAAAAGCGTTTATAAAACATAATATTATATTCTCTTGGTCAAAGTGCTCAGTCTTTTTGTGTTTAGGATACGCTTTGCTTTGTGAATATCAAACAAAGCCGGACTAATGCATTTGTGGTATTCCAATTGAAATTGAATTCGGAATTTGCAGGATGCCCACGCGCAACACATAACCTCAAAGGGCATATGTATAGGTTTCCAAAAGGCGCAAATGTTGAATTTAATTTGATAAAAAGCCCTGGACTCTGATAGGGTTGCTTTTTGAATCGCTTTCCAGAACCCTTTAGAGTAATTACTGTAATTAATAAGCCACACACCCTGTATATAGTCCACAACCCAACCAAAAAGGGTAATCGGAATTTCGATTTAAGCCAAGGAAACATTCGAAATAAGAAATGCCATGCTGACTTATAGATACAAAAAGTACTTTGACAGTCTGTCAATAATTAAAATTGTATATCTGACAATGAGATCCTTGAGTTATGTCTTACCCAAATCAAAATCTTCGACTCTGTCACAACAATCAAGGAAAAGGAAAACTCAAAAAATGCGTGCCCCAAAAAGTAGGCAACCTTTTTATACCTTTTGGGCCTGTTAGGGAAATAAGGCGGAGGAGATATTTGTATCGCGGCTTGCACCGGATATCACGCAACATGAATGAAAATCGTTGACTAAAAGGTCTCCGGGGTATTTTACACATTTTCCGACATTTCTGTTGTTGTTAAATTTAAATTGGCTGATGATTGTACTTGTGATATTTTATCTTCCAAGAATATTAGGAATTTATGACACGTAGATACATTTGTGATAAATAGGAGAAGAGTCTGTTTCCCGAAAAATCTAGCACTCATCCTAACGCAACGTAAATGAAAATTAAAAATTTAGGGATTATACCAAAGTCTTCGGAACTTCTATTTCACAGTTGAATTTTGAAAAATATGAACTTGATTTGTAATTAAATTCTAATTCTATGTTATAGTTAAAAAGGGGCCTCAGTGGAACAGTGGATAGCACACTGTCCCGCCGAACAAGAGCTGCGAGTTCGAGTCCCGCTCATGTCAATAGGCATGACCCTCCTAGACAAACTAGGTTGTGGCGTAGGATTTGAATTCCACCCATGTAAAAAACGTTCATCAGTGAAGGAAGCAGAGATAAAGGACAATAATGCTTCAGGTTTTGACCCGATGGGGTTGTTATAGCAATATAATAATAATAGCTGAAATCACAGTTTAAAGTGAAAGGAAGCGTCGCAGCCTTTTAAGAGTTAGCCTTGGAATGGTCAGTAAGACGAAAGGAATAGGTTGGGCTATGTCCGTATATCGGTTTTTCTGTATGACAATGTAATCCTACTTTCGTAACTCGTTAGCATATCTTCCGTAATCAGCCGGATCGAATCAATATAAAATCGCGGTAAATTTCAAATCTTTGGCAGAATGTTTCTATATAGTATATTTCGGCATGCCGAAGATAATCCTTTCTTGTATCTCATTCTTGGAATCACTCACTTGGATGTCTTTTTTTTTTATTAAGGGATAATTTCCAATTTCGAATACACCTTACAAATCAGTCAAAGTTGTATCATCTGATATTAAAAACTTGTATTTTCAATAACTAACGAAAAATGCAATGTTATTCTTAAATATTTTCGATGTTACTCGTAATTTTATATATTTTTTCATAATCCACCTCCGGCGCTTTGTAAATGTTTTTGTTGAAGTTTCGATAGAACTCAATTTCTACTAATTTTACATAATTTTGATGGACAATTTTAGATTACCCAAGCTCGTATATTATCTATGTCTATATAGAACTTAGAGGAGATAGAGGAATCAGTTGTTATTGTAAGTCGATCGAGGAGGTGGGATTTGATATAGTTTATGAGCTCAAGATATTGCTTAAAATTTGGAGTTCTATTCTATGGCTTTAACAACCCTATAAGATCAAGCCTGAAGCACTTTTTTTTTGCCTTTTTATGCTTCCTTCACTGAAGACCTTTTCTTACATGGATGGATTTCAAATCCTACGCCATAACCTAGTATCTCTAGGGGGGCTCAAATTCGCACATCATGTTTGGCGGGAGAGTGCGCTATCCACTGCACCACCGAGTCCCCCTATTCGTATACATTCGATTCGTAGACATCTATAGAAATTTCTTATTGTAGCGCTGTCAGACCAATTACACAAATTCTGTGCTTATTCAATGGATTTGGAATATCTTATATACTTATCGTTTAGTATATAAGTACATTGACAAATTGACGAATTTCAGATTGTTCGATTGTTGTTGAAATAAGGTGATAGGATTATATTCTTGTCAAATTTAAATCTTATCTTATAAAAGACCTCAAAAAGTATGCTTGACAATTGTATTGTGTTCAACCCAACCAATTTGCAATGCTAATGCAACTTGTGTGTAGAACAGAATACATTAATATTAGCTGATGTTATATGTACATGACACATGTGTGAGTGTGAGTGTGAGTGTGAGTGTAGGTACCTAATATACATATACATTTCGGTACATAATACATTTTGGCTCTAATTAATGCGTGAAATGCGCACCGCGTGCAAAACATACCCATTGGAACTGGGTATGCGGGGTATGAGTTGTTAACTTTTTTGCGGATTTCAGTCTGTCAGAGTGTCTATCCATGTGTCTGTCTGTCTGTTACCCGACTATCTGTCTGTCTGTCTGTCTGTCTGTATTATATGGCATACTGTTGTCGCTGATAACATTAGGAGGCAGCCTGTAAAGCAACCATTTGGCGATTCACAGCTGAAGCAATGTCACGAACAATAACGATATTCACACAAAAATAACAAGATGGGAGCAACAGATGTCTGATCCCCGGGCCGTACCCAGGGCCTTCGGGCCTAATTAGGTGTTTATCTTAATTCCACAGTAAACAATACAAAAACAAAACCAAAAACCAAAACAAAATAGTTGTCAGTCGTTGATAAAACTCACCGCACACACAATAAACGCAAATAAACAGCAACCGCAGCCCATCATCATCATCATCATCGGCACGAAGAACTCACAATTATCATCATATCGGGTCAGTTCCCTAACCCAATCTGCAATTGAATTGTCTTATTATTATATAGAATTGCTGTTTACGCTGCTTTCTTTATTGCGGATATAACTTATATAATATTTCTATGTTATTCCGAAATTGTTTAACCAATTTCGACAAATCAAATGTTGCTCCCAATGTGAAACTCAATTTGTTTCGAATGTATTAAGAATGTGTTGAGGGGCCTCGGTGGACCAGTGGATAGCGCACTGTTCCGCCAAATTATTATATAGTCATAACAGCCCTATCAGGTCAAAGCCTGAAGCATTTTTTTTCCTTTATTTCTGCTTCCTTCACTGAATTACCTTTTTTTAGGTGGGTTGATTTTAAATCCTACGCCACAACCTAGTTTTTCTATGTGGGTCATGCCTATCGACATGAGCGGGACTCGAACTCGTACCTCTTGCTTGTCGGGACAAGCAGTGCTATCCACTGGTCCAACGACGCCCCCGATAAGACCATGTCATTGAATACTGACCTGCCGGAATCATCGAGATAGTGATGCATGTGCATCCTTTCATATTTCTCAATAGACTATGTTGTACTATGAGTTTTTTCTTACAGGGTGATTACAGTTTATAATACGAAAATAGCACACTTTGGGAAATTATCCCATTATATAAATCTGTCGAAAATTTGTGTCCTCTAGATTCTTTCAACGTCCAATTAATGATGCTGCAAAAAATAGAGAGTCTTATTTGATTTCAATCAAGTTCAAGATGAGCATTTCTTCCAGAAATGTTGGGAATTTTGTAGCAAACAAACGAATAGTAACTCTCCGCTAAACACTAATTACTAATTAGGCCATCTTTTAGGTAGTCTTTAGCCTTTATACCCTGATTCCAATTGAAAATTGGTATATTGGGTACAAGTTTGTGCAAATGTATGTAACAGGCCGAAGGAAGCGTGACAGACCCCATCAAATATATATATTCTTAATAAGGATCAATAGACGAGTCGATTTAGCCCTATTCATCTGTCCATTTTCATTTGCATTGAAGTGGTCGAAACGAAATTTAAATAGGTTCTTAAAAGACCAAAGACATGATTCGTCTCTAAAATAAATGAAACCTCAAAAATATCGCAATTACAAGAAGCCATCAAAATTGGCCACTAGGCAAGGGGTTTGATGGCAAGTAAAAATTTAAAAATGTCTCTGGTTAATAATATAGTTGAATAAGTAAAAATTTGGACAAAAGGCTCAGTGACAAACACCTTAATGAAGCTTTTCTATCAAAGTATTCCAGATTCAAAAGAATTTTTCCTAAAAATCTCTTATTGTATTCAGTTTCCCAAAGCAATTAATCACATGGGATTATCAACAAGAACAATAGAACTTCCGCGAGAATCTAGACTAACACGTTACCCAGAATGACATTTACTCGTATGTGTGTGGATGCCCGTTTAGCATCCAGCTGTGTGGAGCATAGTCCGACGGAGAATAGAACCTGAACGCAATTCAATGGGTCAAAAATGGCGTGTTCATGATGGCATCTGAATACCGTCGTAATCATCCAAAGTAACCCACACATGTCCGGGGTTCGCAGAAATTGTCAACCGCAGCGCGAGTTACATTGGCATTTTAATCCTTTAGCACTTAGCCTGCTGGGCTCCGGACAGCCCACCTGCTGTACCCTTCATACAAACATCTATTGAATGGACTCATTTTTCGACCACATAAAAGACCACAGAGATTGTATGGGAAAAAGAAGATTTCAAATTTGCAAAAAAAGCCCGTTGAATGCTTTCAAATTTTAACCATTTGCTTGCCTGAGCAGAAATTTCCCTTTAGTAAGAGAATTTTTAGATGTATTCGCATCGTCCATTACTCCATTCCATTAAGTTATTAAGCCCGGTCTTAATATAAATTTATCAATTTTTCGTTCTTGCCCCTTCGGTTTGCACATCTGGCCAATTTGAGTAGAGTTCATGGCATTCAAGGGTCAAAACATTTTACCGCAACAGAGCCCGAACAGAGTCCAAAAATATATAAATAAGGGACCCGAGCCGAATCTGGGGGAGCCCAAGAATAACTCAATAACGCGCATTTTACTATAAATATGCGGATTAATTTAAAAACAAATAAGAACGCCCAAGTCGAATGAACTCGACTACGCGATACCCTTTTTTTATGTCATTATTTTTTCTTTCAAATGGATTTCAAATCCAGTTTTTCTAGGAGTGTCATGCTATCAGGGGCCTCGGTGGACCAGTCCATAGCATACTGGCCCGTCAAACAAGAGGTGTGGGTTCGATGTACTTAGCATGAACTTCCTAGAAAAACTAGGTTGTGGCGTAGGATCTGAAATCTACCCGCGTAAAAGAAGGTGTTCAATGAAGGAAGGAGAAATAAAGGAAAATAGTGCTTCAGGTTATGGGTTCGTTAAATGGGAGCCATATCATTATTATTATTATATTGTCATGACAGCCCTATCGGGTCAAAGCCTGAAGCACTAATTTCCTTCTGATTCACTGAAGAACTTTCTTTATGCGGTTAGATTTCAAATCCTACGCCACAACCTAGTTTTTCTTAGGAGGGTCATGCCAAACGACGTGAGTAGGAATCGAACTATCCACTGTTCGACCGAAACTCCTAAAATATGTATTTATCATAACGCTATATTTGGACAATAGAGTTACCGCATTTTTAGTTCATAAACCTAATTATAAACTTTGCATTTGATCACTTATTGGAAAACCTTTTTGGCAGCCAAAATTATACGAACTGAGATTTTCCTGGTCAAACAAATGGACAGACTGGACGAGCTGTTAGATAAATTTGCAGAAACTTGTTACAACGTAACATTTACCAACTGGGCTCAGGGCACCAGGGTAAACCAACAACAAATTTCGGATGCTCGTGGTTGTAATTATATTCTTTGCCGGCGGCGCCTGAAATCTTGTTGAGCCATTTAAGACCATTTGAGCCATCAATTTCAGAATTTGTACATCGGGGGGCTAAGTAAATTTACAACGGGCTGTAATATAAATTTACATTAGCCGCAAACGTGTGCAATTTTTCAATTTGCAGATTGAATAAATATCAGACCGTAGGATAAGTGCGGGATATAAATAAAGCCTATGGTCGTTCCGCTGTGCTTAGACTTAAGTGCAAAATTTCCAACATCGGTATAGATGTTTGTGAGTTTGTCATTTACCAATAGAATATGGAATTATTCATGCATATTGGAAGGGAATTTAGAGCCGACTCTGAGCCTGGCAGATGAGGAATTATTGTATTATTTGATTGCACATCCTACTCCATAACCTAGTTGCTTCTGTAACCACTTGTTTGACGGGACAGTGTCCCAGTTTGGGAATTATATTTTGTATGACTCTGTTTTAGTTTGGTTTTATCGAAGAACTTTCAGCAAATTAAATATATTAAAGAAATATTCGATCCATTGTGCTAGCCCATTTGCCTGCCTGTTCCCAGTCCTTCCAGGTTGATGATGTTGATAAATTGATAAATCTACGTGGTGGAGTTGAACACAAAACACTTTTCCAAATTTAGACGTCAAATAGGTGTGTTACAAAAAGATAAATCATCAACTTACTCAATTTGTTTCGAATGTATTAAGAATATGTGTCATATGGTACTCCCAGATGGTGCTATATGTGCGTCCTTTCATATTTATCAATAGGGTCTGTTGAACTATGAGTTTTTTCTAACAGGGTGATTGCAGTATTTAATACGAAGAGAGCACACTATGGGAAATTATCGTCTGACGAAAATTTGTGTCCTCTATATTCGGAATCCGCGGGAATGAAGACTAACATGTTACCCAGATTGACATATACTCGTATGTGTGGATGCCCGTTTAGCATCCAGCTGTGGGGCATCGTCCGTCGGAGAATATAACCTTAACATAATTCAATGGATCAAAAATGGCGTGTTCACGATGGTATGTGAATGACATCGATATCATCCAAAGGGACCTACAATACCAATTACAATTATCAATTGATAAATCTACTGGGTGGAGTTGAACACAAAACACTTTTCCAAATTTAGACTTCAAATAGGTGTGTTACAAAAAGATAAACCATCAACTAAAAGTCACCTTTACTTTGGGTATCCAAGTTCTTTTAGCCAGCTTTTAATCGCTCTATTAAGCGCGAATCAACTTATCGCGACAGTATCGTTTTTTTCTTTTTCCACTCGGAAAAAATTTGCACAACATTTTTTTGTGAGAAAGTCGAAACATCTGCCAACTCACGGGCCTTTTGGCTAACGGTCGGGCAAAACGATTTTGTGAACTTTCTTGTTTTTCATCGGGACGGGGGGGTGGACCCAAGTATTCAGCATCAACGACCGCGTTTAAATTCATCAAAAGCAATCAATAGGCCTTGATTTCCCTGGAGCGCGCTTCCCATAATGTTTATTAATCCACAGCATTTTTTCCGCTCCAACGTATTTTCTTAACAATTTCAACTTCTTAGGATTATTTCCCATGATTTTCGCTTTAAAGCCATCACGTCGAGACGCCCAAGCGAAAATATGAGACGTTGAAATGAGGTCGAATTATTATCGACTCAGCGAAGATTTTACCATAGAATTAATGCAAATTTTTATATTGATGATTTAAGCTTATACATCTGAAACTTAAGATAAGCTTTCTGGGTTTACTAATTTTCAAGTTTACTTCGATTTAGTTCAAGACTCTATAGACTATCCCTCGAATCAATTACCTTTTGCATGGCGTTCACCTACGCAGCTCTCTATGCATTTTACAAACTTCAGGACAAACTGTACAAACTACTTGCTTTGTAAGCAGTATAAATGTATTTACAGAGTTGCCAGACCGTTGCAAAAAGTGCAAACTTTTGAAAGTTTTGTGTTTGTCAAATTTAGTTACAAATTGAATTTGCAGCACAAGCAACAAGTTTTCCTCATGGAAATTTATGCACTTCATTTACTGGCAATTGAATTACATGAAAATATCATATTTCTGATGATAATATACAACTTTGTGATACTCTTGGAGAAATGTGCCTTCCCCACCGCAAGGCAAAGGCAGAAAGTAAAGAATCTTCCTGAAATCCCAACAGCCATAGGCTTATAAGAATGTAAAGCGCAAACCACTCCGAAAATGGATCATTTCTAGGAAGTTTGATAAGAAAATCCAGTTGTTCAAATACGGAACTTCTTAATCAATCCTCAAGATTTCAACTCTTGTGAACGGTGGCGTTTGTCAAATTTCATCTATCATCTATCAATCTCCCGACTTATTCGACGATTTGCATCGACCGATAACTTTATCAAGATACCTTCTTGACCTTGTTACATCCCCATGATCAAACTCACATAAATTTGGACTTCTTTGAACTAAGATGTTTACTAAGATGGTAAAGTTGTTTCCCACTAAAAGTTTTAGATTCTACGGGTTTTCCCAACAATTTACAAAGTAAATACCCTTAATAAATGTTCAAAAACTATAACATTCAACCCATAACTTGTTCCAAAATTTACTAGCAAAAATGAACACAAAGGAAATACTAACTTGGACGACCTTTTGGCACATAAACTATAGATCCAAAACTGTATTCTGTATTCAAGAAGCTTGTGAAATATCGACATGCAATTATAACTGACATTTCCAACTGGGCTTAGGGTATCTAGCAGTCGAGCAGTACTCTATCTTCTTTTGTATTAATTTGTTTTTCATTTTAACAAATTCCAACATTTGATTAGATTTTATTAGTCAAGGCATAGAAATTCCTATAAATATAGGAATATTTTGTATGTTATCTGTCTGTCTGTCAGCTCAAATCGTAGTTAATTTTTAAATGCCTAACTCGACGAATACCTAGAAATATTTAATTAAAAAATTTCTGTGCCTTTAACAAAGTGTGCATAAAGCCATTGAATTTCAATTGAACGAGGTTGTAGGACTTTATGTAGAGCCGGGAATTATACACATACATTTCCATCAGCAACTGTCGGCGTAAGGATTTCGTTTTTGGTCTTCTTTATGGCCCCCAAAAGTGTGTTTGCTGTCCTCGCCCAAGCTAACAGCCTTTTAGGCCGTATTCCATTGAGATTAGACCCTGTTTAAGGGGCTGCCTGGCTGTACTTACTTGTGGTTAACAGAGTTTCGCCCTCAACGTCAACGTCAACGTTTCCAGTGTCGTCTCCAGTGGCGCCAGTGGCTACAGTGGCTACAGTGGCGGCTCCTGAGGCTCCTGAGGCTCCGTTCTGGCATGAATAAGAAAATTGCGATGTGATGTTTCACGTACACGGACAATTATCTCCGTGCTGTTTACACAAATTTGATGCGTAAACAGAGGGTAAATATCCAAATAGAAGAAGCCTCACGGAAAACAGTGCAAATGAAATGCAGGAAAAATTAATGTAAATAAATAAATGCTAACAAAATACGGGGAACATTTAAGACAAGTTGATCCACGACGTTGGGGTCACCACCGATTTGGCTGAAATTTGGATATTGTATAGCCCTAGGTCTATTTAGTGGGCATGCAAATTATTAAGACGCGATGGCCAAGGATTCGTCCTTAAAACGTTCTTAAAGTTTTAGACTATTTAACTAATAATCAACGGTTTTCAGTGTTGTTATTTACACATCTATGTGTGTGTTTGTGTGCGTAAGAGTCCATTATTTTTATTGTAGGTTAAATGAAGTTATAAAATTCAAGCTTTGCCCTTTGCCCTTTGCCCTCTGGCCCTCTGCCCAGTGACTCACGCCTTTAAACACTAATTATGCACCATAGAAAACTGCAATTATGAATGGTGCTACAAAAGAGCAGCAATTAAAAGGCCACGTCTCGCTATTGCCTCACCTCCAGTTTGGTTAGCTCCTGGAGCTGCATCTCCATCGCCATCTCCTTCTCCATCTCCTTCTCCATCTCCTTTTCCACTCCTCCTGCTGTTTTTATGTCAAGTGACGCCAGTCGGCCATATGCATTTGTGACATTCGTGCACGCATTTCACATTTCCCATTTCAGCATGCGGCGTCAACTGTCCAACACCAACGCCGTCACCGTCACCGTCACCCGTCATCGTCCTGACCCCGACCCCAACCCAGACCCCGCCGATTCCACACTGAACCCAACGCGCCCCCAGCCAGCTGCCAGCCGATGAGCCTTGGTCCCTGGTCCCGGGTCCCGGGTCCCTGGTCCCTATGCACTGCTTATCAGACAGCGTATTGTCGCCAACCGATACATAATGGCCCCAGCACCCAGCTGGGCTTGGGTCCTGTCCCACTGCACTATGGGCCATTTTCAATATTTTCTGGCATAGAAATATATAATCATTTTTCTGAACTATTCAAAATACCGCTGCTAACATGTCAGAAATACTTCAAAACGTTAATATAACATTGCAATGTTAACATTTTCGCAGTCAGCTAATTTAACAGAACTGCAATTACATGTATTATTACACTTCCAATAGTTCAGTTTAAAATCAACGTATTTCCAAAATAAACCAGATTTTTACCTATATTTACTATGGATATTATATGTTCGACGTGTTTGCAATATAATTAGTATAAATTTCAGTTTGCCAAGGAAACATTGGGGGGTCTCGGTAGGCCAGTGCATAGCGCACTGGCTTGCCAAACAAAGACCCTCCTAGTTTGGATCTAGGTTTTTGGCGTAGGACTTGAAATCCACCCATTTTTAAAAAAATAAATATTTATTGAAAAAAGCAAAAGCCTCGGTAAAGAGGAAGATTCTTCAGGCTGTGACCCGTTATAGCCAAATAATAATAATAATAATAAAGGAAACATTATCGGATAACTAATTTTTCACATAGATTTTCGAAAAGAATCTTATTATATATCTCTGATTATACGCAGCATGCAAAGTTAGGAGCGTTCCGAATTATGTGTCTGAAAAGAGCCCAGCTTAGGAGCGTTTTCTTATTTATATAAGAGTGTTTTTGGAGCCCAATCAGTGCTTTAACAACATAAGCTCATAAAAAGGTCTTTTTTCGGAGCGTTTTCGGAGCTACGGAAAGTAAACAGAAAGTAAAAAGCATAAATAGATCTTTTTTCTGAGCGATATCGGAACTGAAAGCACATATTTCGGAGTCATAAAAGAGTCATATCGGGCTCCTAAATTACCCACTTTATGAACGACCGTTTTCAAGGGAAAAAACGCTCTTTTCTGCACACTTTATGAGCGTAAATCCTCCTAAAAAAGCATCAGAAAACCCTCCGAAAACGCTCAAATTGCATGCTGGGTATTTAGGGTGTTGCATTGTGGCATCGTTGCAGAATTTCAACCATACCAACACCAATTTGTATGGAATTTGATTTGCAATGAGAACCCGAAGCTTTACTACGAAAATCGTTGCAACGTTGCAGAATTTATAAGTGTTAACAAAGGCTAAAATACATAAATCTGTTGTAAAATTCAGGAAAAAATACGTAAAATGTTGGTATTTTTTAGGTGTATTTTAGTGTTTAAAGAGCATAGAGCTCTTTATTGTGACGGTTATTGTCGAATGAGGAGATTATGCTATCTCGCCTAGGATTGGTTTCGGAACTTTTGTAGTGTCTCCTCTGCGGCTGAATAAATGTCAACAAAATCGTCAAATATTTCATCAAATTATTAAATAATATTATTAATAATTATGATTTAAAACACTTTCCTGAATTGCTGAGGGTGCTATACCTTCCAAAATTGACGCTTTCATACTTTTATAAGGCAAACTATCCCTAATTTTACTCTCACAATACGAAATCAGTCGAACAGACGACAGATTCGTCGTGAACTCAAAATGAATCAACACTTCGCGAAGCCCCTAATAGATTTTCGAAAAGAATCCAAATATATTCTTTTGATTATATTATTTCATCTTTACCATTGGGTCAAAGCTTGAAGCACTATTTTCCTTTATTTCTGCTTCCTTCACTGAAGAACTTTCTTTTTCGAATCCTACGCCACAAGTATCTCTAGAAGGGTCACGCCCAACGACCTGAGCGGGTTTCGAACCCACACCTCTGGTTTGGCGGGACAGTGCGCTATCCGCTGGTCCACCGAGGCTCCGGAAAGAGTCGACTTAAGACTTATAAAAAACATGCTGTATTTATAAATGAATTATAAATTTGATCCAAAAAAAGTGTCAATTGCCCACTGTGCAGTGGCAGCAACAGCTGTCACACACACGACATACACACGCACACACACACACACACACATGCGGCAGCTTTAATTTAGCGTCTGTAAAATGTTTTAGGAACTTAAAGATTGGCTAAATACTGGCGCCTGCCACATATGTGTGCAACATACATATACACCATGCCCCATGCCCCATGCCCCATGCCCCATGCCCCCTGCCCCTTGCCCCATGACCCTTGTCGCCTGACCCATTTACACCTGCTCCACGCGTTTATATTATGTGGACGGAGTAATACATACATGTATAATAGCCTCAAGGATTACATTTTATAGCAAATTGCAATCTTAGCAGAAGATAAAATTTAAGATTATTTTAAAATTAAAGTCTTATATTATGCAAAATGAGCAATATTTTAGGATCAAATTAATTAAAATACGGAAAAAATTGTCATAGCCTGAAAAAATCTATAGATAAGCGCATGTTATCATTGTACTCCTACGCAGACTGTACTGTATATATATATATATATCTGTATCTGTATCTGTATCTGTTTATATATATATATATATCATTTCCATTTACTGCTGTCGGTTGGCAATGGAAAAACAATTAATGAAAATGAAATTATACGTGGCCGGAGGCCATCATGAATTTTGAGTCAAAATGCTATTAGCATTCGCCCATCCGCCGGGCAGTGAATCACCGCTCTACGGTTTAGTGTCAAAATGCTAGGGATGGTGTCGGGCTTAGCTAATGGGGGCCCAAGTTTTAATATCGCATAGTGGTCTGTCGGTCGGTCCTGGTCTTGGTGTGTCCGTCGTGTTCATATTATTTGAGCATATTGAGTTTCATAGCGTAACGACAAACGACAATGGCGACAATGGCGATGGCGACACTGGCGATGGCGATGGCGATGGCAATGGCGATGGGGCAATGGACAGGGCGAGGCAGTCTGGCAGTTGGAGAAGATTTGCTCGTTGCTGTGATTTCGTTTTAAGGCCCCGCGGGGTTTAGTTTTATGAGATTCGCGTGGCGGCGTGTCACAGTTGGGAGCTCAATGTTAATGTTGACTCTTTTTGCCTGTTGCCAATTACAGATGGCGCCGACTACAAGGAGCGGCTTATTGCGAGCGTTAAAAAAGAGGTGAAACAGTTAATGGAGGAGGCGGTGACCAAGAAGTACGTGCACGAAGAGAGCAGCTCGGTGACCTCGCTCTGTGCCGCAGTTGAGGCCTGCCTTAGCCAGGGCCTGCGACGCCGTGCACTGGGCCTCTTTAAGACCTCATCGACGACAGCGTTGCTACATAAGATAGCCAAGACATGCTCAGAGGCGGAACACATTAGCAAAATGGTCCAGGAAATTGAATCAAACGACCCAAACAAGCGTTCATCATCGAGCAGTGACAGTTTCAATCGACCACCAATGCTCAAGAAGGGCAGCTCCAATTCCATGTCCACGACCAATCAAGCCTCATCGACATCCTCCGCCTCGGCGTCGGCTTCAGCATCCCATTCTGTCAGCGCCAGTAATTCCAGCATGTCTCTGGCCAGCATGAAGTGAGCTACATTTATTTCATATCCCTAACTCTCCGTAATACATTAAATGACACAATCTTAGATACCTCTGGATACGTTTGGCCCTCTACGAGAAATGCCTGACAAAGATCATAGAGTATCTGGTTAGCAATGCGCACAGCTTTTACGATCGCGATTCTCTGGTAGCCGATTCCGATTATGGATCCATACTCAGCTCACTGCTGGTGGGTCCCTGTGCCCTGGAGTTCACGCGAGCCAAGACAGCCGATCATTACTGGACCGATCCCCATGCCGATGAATTGGTGAGTTAACAGAGAGATTGTTTCATACAAATGCCAAAGTTCTTAACCGTTGGTTATACTTTTACTCTTACTGTTTGTCCTTATGGCACCTTTTGTCCTTATGGCATAAATCTTTGCGTAGGTGCAACGTCATCGGATTAGCTGCCGTCGCTCATCATCGACCTGCACTCGCCCGGCCATAATCAATTTTAAACGGAGCTTAAACACCAGCTCGGACGATGCCAGCAGCTGTTCGTTCAAGTCAATCGCATCGGCAACCGTTGCCAAGGATTATGTGGAGTCATTGCATCAGAATGCGAAAGCCACGCTGCTCTATGGCAAGAACAATGTGCAGGTCTTGCCCAAGGATGTGTCGGAGCTAATGCCTGGCTATTTGAGCTTGCATCAGCACATTCAGACCCTGACCATAAAATGGACACCCAATCAGCTAATGAATGGGTACAATGAGGCCGACGACGAGGAGATTGACAAGGAAGCCTACTGGGCATATGCACTGAACATCAACATCGATGACATTGTCTATGTCCATTGTCATCAGAGCCGCGGGGAGGACAGCGGCGGCACAGTCATATTGGTTGGCCAGGATGGCGTACAAAGGCCACCCATTCATTTCCCCGAGGGCGGTCACATGCAGCAGTTTCTCAGCTGCCTCGAGACCGGCCTGCTTCCACATGGACAGCTCGATCCACCGCTTTGGTCACAGCGTGGCATTGGCAAAATGTTCCTCTGGCCCAAAAGTATGCGTCGACGCATTCTGCCGTCGGTAATGGAGTCTGTGGACGAGACACCCATCGATTATGTCTTTCGCATTGTCAGCAAAAGCCGACACGAGGAATTTGGTATGCTGATTGATGGTTGATGATTGATGATTGCCATTGCCATTGCCATTGCCCTTCGACCAAATTAATTAACTGATTGTTACCTTTTTTATTATACATTATTCTTAACATATTTCCATTTAGCTGCCACACATTCGATTCTGGACTTTGTACGGAGCACTCCGCGCCGTGCTCAGCTGAGCAGCTGCTCGACCACCGGCAGCAGCGACTGTTCCAATAAGAGTCTTTCCATCGATCAATATCCCCTGGAATCGCCATTGTTGCACCAGCAGAACCAGAACACCAGCATCGAGATGGTCTGCTCCACAATGCGGCGTCAAATCATCTCGCGGGCCTTCTACGGATGGCTGGCCTATTGCCGTCATCTCTCCACGGTGCGAACACACCTATCGGGTCTGGTTCATGGACGCATCACGCCGGAGAGTAAGTTGCTAATTGGCTCTACAGTTGATCCCATCTTTACATATGCCTTTGCTCTTTGCTCTTCCATTCACAGTGAGAGCCGACGAAGAGGGTCTAACCACCGAGCGCTGGAACCAACTCAACGTCGATGGTGTGTTGCAAAACTCCACGGAGTTCTATCGCCTCATTTATTTCGGCGGCGTGCAGCCGGAGCTGCGCAAGGAGGTGTGGCCGTATCTGCTTGGACATTACTCGTTCGGCACCACGCGGGAGGAGCGACAGAAACAGGATGAAACCTGCAAACACTACTATGAGACCACAATGAGTGAGTGGCTGGCCGTGGATGCCATTGTGCAGCAGCGCGAGAAAGAGAAAACGGCACGGGCAGTAGCCAAGCTCAGCTCCGGCAGTAACAGTGGCAATGAGCGCACCGTACGGGCTGCGGATCTCGACGCAGGCGGTGAACTGGAGAATGAGGTGTTCGAGGACATTTCGGACATTTCAGACCCAGGAGATCTTGAATTTGACGATGAGCAGAGACAGCAGCAGACCAATGAGGCAGTCGTCAGTGGCACGCATTTAACAGTCAAGCCAATACCACGGGCTATGAAAACAAGCACCGATTCTGGTCATGTCGACGAGGGCCTCGATGAGTTAGACGAAGAAGAGGAAGAGCGCGAGGCGCCGCAGGAGGAGCACATGACTGCAACAGATGCAGATGCAACAAATGAGAACGCCGCCACAGATGAAATCCCCGAGAAGGACCCACAACCAAGCTGCTCAACGTCAACGGCCTCCTCCTATGAAACCGTCGGTGGTGCTCCACAGCCCAGTAATACACGCAGCGTGCTCAGTCCGGAATATCTCAGCGCCGATGATCTACAGGCTCAATTGCCCGACGATGTCGATGAGGAAACTCAAGCCAAGCCGCTGCAGGCAGCTGTTATAATAACAAACGCCTCCGTTGACATCACCAACTGGGAGCGCAGTCCCAAGATGTCGACCAATGGCAACCAAATGCCACCGTTAACAGAGAAATCCGAGAGCACCGCCAATATCGCCAATATGGACGCACTGCAGCAGCCCAAGTCCGTGTGCGCATCGCCCGCAAGCTCCAATGGAGGTGTCTACAGTGTGAGTATAATCGTTGTCCTTTCATCTTTTTGAAGGGGAAGAGCGATGCTCAAGGTTGTGGAATAAGTTCACATTTTAATTAAGAACAAGATAGAGCGCTCGAAAGTCGAAAGTGCTCGACTGTGAAATACCCTAATCCCAGTTACATTTGCATAATACAGTCAAACACAAACCCAGACACAAACATGTACCTTTAACCCAGCATGCAATATGAGCGTTTTCGGAGGGTTTTCAGATGCTTTTTTTTAGGAGGATTTACGCTCATAAAGTGTGACGAAAAGAGCTTGGAAAGAGCGTTTTTTCATTGATTTGGGATTCGATATGACTGTTTTATAACTCCGCTCAGAAAAAAGATCTTTTTATGCTCTTTACTTTCTGTTTACTTCCTGTAGCTCCGAAAACGCTCCGAAAAAAGAACTTTTTATGAACTTATGTTGTTAAAGCACTGATTGGGCTCAGAAAACGCTCTTAAGCTGGGTTCTTTTCAGACACATAGTTCGGAGCGGCTCCCATTGCACTATGCGGCAATTCAATATCCTTATATACCATTTTAAAATGGGATCAGGGTATAACAAGAAAATCTGATGAATACGTTATATTTAGAAGGTTTATAAGGAAAAGCTTCGTTACGACTTTTATGTATCGTTCTAAGTACTGTTGTTCTTTTTCAATCCGTGCACACCAATGTTCATCCTAATAAACGATGGAAAATAATACAGTCGAACTTTTCTATAGTGAACTTCTATACAATGAAGCTCGCCCTATTATGAAATGATTTCAAACACACAACTTTTTCGGTCCAATTTCATTTTATTTTAATGAATTTCCATACAATGAAGTTTCTATATAATGGAGTGATTTTCTGGACCCGTCAAGACTCATTCTATTTCGAAGTTCGACGGTATATCCAATGTATTCTTTATGAAAACCATAATATCTTGCCCAAATATACAAATTTATTTGGAATGGAATATTATTTAAAATCCCTATCTTGAAGAATAGAAACTAAATATGAGCCATGGGGAAGCCAGTCTTATAGAAACTGATATTGATTCTTCATGTATCTGTTATGTTTTAACATCGTCTCCTAATCCTTAACTGATTTCCAGAGCGAGCTATTGGAACAGTTTGGCTTGAATCTGCATCGCATCGAGAAGGATGTGCAGCGATGCGATCGCAACTATTGGTACTTTGCCAACGAGAATCTCGACAAGCTGCGCAATGTGATATCGACCTATGTGTGGGAGCACCTGGACATCGGCTATATGCAGGGCATGTGCGATCTGGTTGCCCCACTGCTGGTCATCTTCGATGACGAGTCGCTCAGCTACAGCTGCTTCTGTAAGCTCATGGAGCGCATGATTGAGAACTTTCCCAGCGGCGGTGCCATGGATATGCATTTCGCCAATATGCGGTGAGTACGATGCAATCGATTCCAATGCCAATCCATTGATTTCATTGATCTGCCCGATTATAGATCGCTGATACAGATACTCGACTCGGAGATGTACGATCTGATGGACTCGAATGGTGATTATACACATTTCTATTTCTGTTATCGCTGGTTCCTTTTGGACTTTAAGCGTGAGCTGATCTACGACGATGTCTTCTCCACCTGGGAGGTCATCTGGGCAGCCAAGCACATTGCTTCGGGTCATTTTGTGCTCTTCCTGGCGCTGGCGCTACTGGAAACCTATCGTGATATAATATTGTCCAACAGCATGGACTTTACCGATGTCATCAAGTTCTTTAATGGTATTATTTTGTAGCACATTCATTGGGTCACCGATTACCTCTTCTGATTAATCCTTTCAGAAATGGCCGAGCGACATAATGCACAGGCGGTGCTTCAGCTGGCTCGGAGTCTTGTGCTGCAGCTGCAGATGATAATTGAGAACAAATAGATCTGTTTATCTAATATATATATATAAACCCGTATATTATATATTGTTAGGTACACACTTTCAATGCAACAAACATACTGGAAATGTATTCTATGTGTCTCCATTAAAGAAAACAAAAAAAAAAACCAAAAAAAATATAAGAAATCAGAAATATGTTTGCCAAACTTCAAATGAAACCAATTCTCCCAAAAGGCACAAATATATAACAAATTGTATACTATAAAGGCGTGATCCTAAGTTTCTAACTATTTACTGTAACTGTAATTATGTAACTGTAACTGTAACTGCAACTGTAACTATAAATGTGACTGTTATACATATGCATGTACCATAAATATGATGTATATTTTATGTAAATGTTCTAATTATATGTATATTAAACACTATCCCCATATCTCCAAGAACTCAAAACAGGGGCGGAAACTTCAAAAGACTATAATATGAATCTGATAAGCTATTTAAAGGAATTCAAGCATTTCAGATAATAATTATTGATAGAAACTAATGTTTTTTGTGTGTATGTTGTTTCCCAATCGAAACAATTAAAAAAAAACCCAAATCCAGTAGATCCATGTATGTATGACGTTAATTAGAGTGCAATGTAACTATGTAAATCATGATGAAAACCCCACAAAAGATGTAAACATATATATTATTCAAGAACCCAGACATATACATATACAACCTAAGCTATTGTACATGTACATATGTACATATATATTGTATGAAAGAAACCCGAACAGGATCAGTACTTATCGAAACTATCTTATCTGCGAGGGACAAAATTAAACAATCAGTTAATAATAAGTCAATACTAGATACGAAATGTGTTCCAAAAGTAAGGTGAGCTTTTCAAATTTCGCGGGCAACGTATTATCGATTATCGATTTTATTGGTTTGTTATGTTGATATACTCCTCTCGAACATCTGTACCAAATTTGGCCAAAAACAACACCACAATCATGCCTCAGCCACCATATTCACCTTATTTGGCTCCATGTGACTTTTCATTGTTCCCAAAACTAAAGATGCCTATGAAACGACGGAGATTTTTTCGATAACAAAAATTCGCCGAGCACGCAAAACACTTATAACCTTTACGCTTTTCGAAAAGAGTGCACCAACCTAACATACCAAAAAAATCGATAATCGATAATATGTTGCCCGCGAAATTTCAAAAGCTCACCTTACGTTTTGAACACACCTCGTATACGAGTTATACACTATTACGCATTGGAATATCAGGGAAAGAATTAATTCGATAGAAAACGGAAACGAGTTATTTGAGATGAAATTTTAATCAAAGTCCGATTCAACATACACAATTTTAACTAACAATTAGATCTACTATAATCATAAAAAACCATATTGTTTGCGATCGAAATTTGCTGTTTCTCATAATCAAGTCAAAAAATTTATTTATTCATTGGATTTTCATAAAGATTCCTAATAACTTCCACTTGTGTTTCTCAAATATAAAAGAAAACATATTTTTATGAAAAGATCATTTTTTAGTCCAAATTAATTAGGTTTTATTTATCGAATTCTTCAAAAAGCATATTGTTAACTGTTATTAAGTTTGTATGTTATGTCTCTCCCTATATTATATTATATTATATTATATCATTATATTATATTATATTATATTATATTATAAATATAACGATACACAAAAAAAATAATAATAATGTGTCTATTGATTTCGCGGCACAGATTACTGGTAAAAATCTAATGGTCTTATTTTTTATACCCTGATCCCATTTGAAAAATGGGAAAATGTGTATAATAGTTTTGTTGGAATGTATGTAATGGACAGGAGGAGCAGGAGGATGCGTGGTAGACCCCATGAAGTATATATATTCTTGAACAGCATCACTAGCCGAGTTGATATAGTCATCTCCCTCTGTGCGTTGTTTTTGGAGAATATAAGAGCTAGAGACTTTAAACTTGGCACGAAGGTCCGTGTATATCTCACGCAGATGAAGTGTTTAGCATTTGATGATACCATGCCCCTTCCCCCGATAATCGGTAAAAACGATTTTCGATAAAATGGTCATTACTTTGGCATTTATAGAACTATCTCCGTATGTTAGACACGGATCTTCATAACAAGTTTGAAGTTTGAAGAACTTGTTGACCCCGTTATCGGCATTATACACACGGGCGGACGGACATACGGAGGTACAGATAGACGGACGAATTAGTATATAGGAATAATAATAATTTCAATCTTAGTGACCCCATTCATTTCCCTCAATTTCTACAGAAAATATTTCCCGTATTTATTATACATTCGTTATGAAATTCTTATGACAGTTTCATAGCATAATTATAAATATGAATATATATAACAGTTGAAATTAGTATTATATTCTAATGATTCTACACTTTTGGAAAGACTCAAAGGTGCTATAAAATGAAAACATTTTTATATACGAATATTCTATAAGCTTGGGAGCTCCCGCGGACCAGTGACCGCGCACTGTCCCGCCAAACAAGAGGTGTGGTTTCGACCCTCCTAGGAAAACTATCCATCCGCGTAAAGAAACTTCAGTGAAGGAATAATATTTATTCGATTAGAAGGGAATACAGCGAGTATATAGACTCAAATACTTATTTTTGGCATATCGTGGAACCATAAGTTATCTTATAACTGGGAAAACAGGGAGTATTAAGACTCATATACTTATTTTTGAGATATCATGGAGCTATAAGTTATCTGATATCACAGCCCAAACAACGCCGGGTACCGGGTCAGCTCGTATAATATGTACATATAAAAGTCTAAAAGCTCGATAAGCACGCTCACGCTCTCTCCACTCCGCTTAAGCTTTTGCACTCAGAAGCGGATTCTCCACTCTCGGACTCTCGGACTGTCGGACTGTCGGACTCTCAGAGTCTCGGACTGGCGCACTCGCGGGTTCGGGCCGACGGTATCAGTCAGTCGCTTGCCCTACTTGTGGCAAGTATTTGTTCGATTCGTGCGGGCCGGACATATCGTTGGCTTGAGGTGAGATTATTGTTTATTGTGATCTTTGTACCGCCGAGTTAATGCGGTTTGTTTACATGGAAAATGTGAACTAATTGACAATTGTCCATGGTAATCGTAAATGTGATTCGATCTTGCAGTTAAGCTACGTGAAGACGACACAAATCGGTGGAGTAGAAAGAAGATGTCTTCGATGAAATTCTACTATGATCTCATGTCACAGCCCTCGAGGGCGCTTTTTATCATATTTCGCCTGAGCGGCATGCAGTTTGAAGACTGCGTTGTGGCGCTGCGAAATGGTGAGTTGCGGAATGAGTTTAATCGTCTCAAAGACCATTATTTCGATAACGATTGGCACTTGCACTTTGCACAAAAACAGGTGAGCATCTGACCGATGAGTTTAAGGAGCAAGTCAACCGCTTTCAACGGGTGCCCTGCATCAATGATAATGGTTATAAGCTCGCGGAGAGCGTGGCCATACTCCGATATCTGAGTGCCAAGGGTCAGATACCGGAGCATCTATATCCAAAGTATTTTGTGCAACAGGCACGCGTCGATGAGTTCCTTGAGTGGCAGCATATCACACTGCGCGTCACCTGTGCCCTATACTTCCGAACCATCTGGCTGGATCCATTGCTGACTGGTCGCACGCCCTCCGATGCCAAAATTGAGAATCTTCGCATGCACATGGAGCGCAATCTGGATATCATCGAAGAGGTGTGGCTGGCGAAAAGCGAGTTTCTCACCGGATCCACACTCAGCGTAGCAGATATATTCGCCGCCTGCGAAATTGAACAAACCCGTAAGTTTGACAAAGTTTGGAGCTGTTTTTTGTACTTTGTTCCCTGGTTTTTATATTCTGATTATAGGCATGGCAGATTACGATGTGCGTATTAAATATCCCAAAATACGGGCCTGGCTAAAGCGAGTGCGACACAGCTGCAACCCGTACTACGATGTAGCCCATGAGTTTGTCTATAAAATATCCGGAACTGGACCGCAAGCCAAGCTTTAAGGGAGGAAGAGATCATTCAACCGCTTGTAAATATTTGGGATTAGGTTTTTAAAACATAAAATTGTAAAGAAAAAACATTTCAAAGAGGACTGTTTTATGTCATATTCAATTATTATAATGCTCCCATATTTGTTGATCATATAAAAGTTTGTAAATAAACGATATAGTGGCTTAATCTGACTGGCCCTCTCCTGAGCTAAAATTATAGTAAAACACAGATCTAAAGTCGAGTGTGCTCGAAATACCCAGATCCCAGGCAAGCTATTAGCTGTTAGTATTAGTTTTAAAGGTTTTCCAATAGAATCCGTTATAGCTTGCATTATCGGTCGCGCCATCCCGCAAACGCACATCTCAAGACCAAACAATATGTCGACTTTCGTGCCGAATAAACGCAATTTGCGGACAGCTTTATTGTTCTGCTTCCACTTGAAGAAAACTCCTACTGCGAGTAGTTTGCTGCTCAAGGAAGCTTACGGGGGTTATACTCCATCGATATCAAAATTTGAGTACTGTTTTCGGTGCGTCGAAAGTGTTGAAACGCTCCAAGAATTGTCGGTATTATCGGACCTCTTCCGTCGGATAGACCAGACATTGCTCCTTCTGAATACCATCTTTTCCGATCGATGACACACGGCTTTGGTTGACCAGCACTTCACCCCTAACGAGGAAACAAAAACTGTTCTTCCGAGCTGGTGTCCGAAAATTAACAGAAAGATAGGAAAAACTAGTGGCTAGCGGCAATGGGCAATACATAGAGTAATCGATTTGTAAGAATTTTTTGAATTTTTACCACTTTTGCGAATAACTTTTGTGTTTTTATCCGATCGGCTTGAAACATTTTCCTAAAAGTTATGGTCATTTTTTAAACGGGGTATAAAAATGTGCCTCATTTTGAGATATGACGTCTATAGCTTTTGACAGCTTCCAATTGAGACCCGACTGTGAAAATTTTTGTCACTTATTTTCTTATCCCGATTTTCCAATCTTTAGGTCCCAATAATGTCGGTGGTCTTGAGTTGTTTTATTTGGGGTTATATATTTCATATATTCATAGCAATATACACGGGTCAAGGACTCCGAACCATTATGCAATGGAACTAGATTCCAAGTAAAAGTAATTTTACAGAAAACTTTCAATTTATACATATATCCATATATCAAAGAACATCTATAGTAGTTAAGCTCTCAGTTATGAACTAAATTTCTTTCTCAATTCTCATTCCACAAAAATTGTCGAAGTTGATGGCAAGTTATGGGAATGTTATTTCATTCGGTACCCTCGAAATTCTCTGGATTTCGTGCCTCGAGGTACTAAGTTATCTAGACCAAAAGAAAAATGTACTTTACAATATCGCTTTACAGGGATTCTTATCATTTTGTTTTATTGTGTCGTCATTGTAGCTTTCATATAAATTCACATATATTAAAAAAAATACAATTTTAAAAAATAACTACTTAAAACTAACAAAAAATATTAATAATATAATGTAATATAATATAATATAATATAATATAATATTGTATAGTATAATATAATATAATATAATATATTATAATATAATATAATAGAATATACTATAATATAGTATAGTATAGTATAATATAATATAAAATAATATAGTATAGTATAATAAATGTAATATAATATATAATAATGTAATGAAATATAATATAATATATAAAATATAGCAACGTTACGCGCTTGGTTTTCCAACATTTTGCAACAATTTTTTTCTGTTTTTGCAATAACAAAACATATTACATAATATATTTGTATAATTATGGTGTATATAATATATGCAATAATCAAAATCATAAGAAAATCATAATCAAAATCAAAATCAAAATAAAGCAATGAAAATAAATGGGGTATATACAAAAAAGGATCTATACATGTATTAATATATTTGTATGTATATATATATATATATATATGTATATATATATAACACATTATGTGCGTTGTTGTATGGGTGTGTGTGTGTATATATAAAGCTACAAACAGCTATCCGGATATTTACTTATTACATATGTACTTTATGTTATATTTGCAATTTTATATAAATTTATGTATTTTGAATAATTTTTATTATAATTTAATATTATTATATTATTACGTATTATTTATTATACTTGCAAGTGGTTTTGCTCTAATTTCAATGTCGATTAATTTATCATGTTATTCGTCATAGTGTAAAAGTAATATATATAATATATAATCTGTGTATATAGATTTTACTTATGTTGTAATCGTTTCTTTCAATATATTGTATATAGCATTTTGTTTCTCCAAATGGATTATTTGCACGAAATGTATAGATTGTTGCGTACCGTTTGTACCACCATTTTGTGTCGCCTGCCCCAAATTGTACATCCTCCTCCCAGCTGAAGGCCCCTTCCTGCTCTATTGGGTCTCCACCGACTGACGTTAATGTATGAGAAATATAATAAATGACTTTATATCATAATACGTAATGATCAACCCAATGATTAACCCATTGAGCACTCTTTTGCCACAAGTCGAACATCCCTAAAAATGAATGGTTTAAAGCGTATCCCCATTAAGGCACCAAAAAATAAACTGTTCTTAACTCGAAACAGTCGAAAAACAGCAGCTGCCAAATGAAATTCTTGCACAAAATGCACTCTATTTTTCTTTTCTAAATTGTGAAAGGCTTAGAAATCACATTAAAATATATTGCAAAGTATTATCCGAAAAATTTGTAGATTTACGATTTGAAATAAACAATTTTTAGACTGATTTATTCTAGATAATACTTGAAATTTCATACAAACATCACTGTGACTCCTCAATAGCGATTCAAAGGCACTTGTGCAAGACTCAACGTATACTCTATCTTTCCCTTACTCTATCTCTTTCTATCCCTATATCTCTCTCTCCCTCTTTCTCCCTCTCTTTCTTATCTACCATCTCTTTTCTTTCTATAAAATGAGCAGGCGACATTGTTTGGTTTCATTTGTAAATTTCTACATAAATAGTTTTTATAGTATGGTTATTTATCGACTGATGAGGCTAGTTGTCAATCGATATATATATATATCGTATCTATGCTTTTAGCATATTCCGCACATTGTGTAGATGATTTACGAAATTATATATCTCTTTTCTTTGATAAACTTTCCTCTATGTCAACTTTCTATTGTTCCCACGTAGTATTATAACTGTGTTCGGTTCGATTGGTAGCATTGGTATATATGTATATATATAAATATCTATATATGTATATATATTTATATAGATATATGTGTTGAAATACAATAAATATACTTAAACCTGAGCATAATTAACAAACATGGCATACAAATTTGGTATGCACACGACATGCTTTCTATATGTGTTTTATACTTCGATATTAATACTAAGTTTTTCCAGTACCATTCCATTCCGTATTGTTTCGTGTCGAACTTTCTGTAATATAATTGAAATATATTTTTAATGGAACTAGTGGAAAGAGTGTATCGGTTTTGATATGTGGGTTGCATCTATTGGTATTGAAATTCTGAAGAATTTAGATTTAGATTGATAATCTACATTTTTATAGTATGCCGAAACATAGTTAGACCACTTGTGGCTAACCATAACAACCCTATCGGGTCAAAGCGTGAAGCACTATTTGTCTTTATTTCTGGCTTTCTTCACTGAAGAACTTTTTTATGTGGGTGAATTTCAAATCCTACGCCACAACCTAGTTTTTCTAGGAGGGTTATGCCTATCGACATGAGCGGGAATCGAACTCGCACCTCTTGTCAGAAGAGGCCCGAGGCTGTGTATTATATAGTCTTTATTTAAATGCATTACTTTTTGTTATAACTAATATTCCAATACTTCAGAGGCAACCCTCGCATCAACATATCCGTTCATTACGCAAATACGCACCTAAATCGTTTGCAGATCTATTAATAGCGCCCTCTGTTGATATTCTTAATGCGAATACCAACTTCCAGCACTTGATCATTGCCAGTTGCTGCACCACTTCCGCCGCCGTTGGAGCCGCCGGCTGCACCACTAACATTGCTGCTACTTGAGGAGCTGGTGGTAATGTTGCCAGAACCGCCAGCAACACCGCCAGATCCATTGCCATTGCCACCATCGCTGAGTGGTGAATTGTTGTTATTATTATTGTTCCCGCTGTTATTGCCACTTGAACCGCTGCCCAAGACTGGCAGCACCACATTCGCATCGCTGGCACCGGTTGGCGTTGAAGCCGTACCAAGTCTGCGCAATACTGTGGTGGTTGTTGTTGTCGTCGTTGTTGTTTCTGCAGCTGCACCAGCACCACCAGCGGCAGCTGCCCCACCCAATTTGAGCAGCTGCTGCTGATGATGCCGATTGTGATGATTATAGTTGATCGCAGCCAAATCATGACCTGAACTGCCGCATCCACCGGCACCACCCGCACAGCTATTGGCCGCATAATCGTGCGGCCCACCCACTGTATGGCGACGTTTTATCGATCTATTCTGTTTGTTCTGGATCTGTCGCTTTTTTGTTAGATTCATGTCGGTCTTCTCGTCCTTGGTCAGGGCGGCGGCAGCGTGTGCCCAAGACGAGGATGACGACGACGTTGGGGAGCAACAGACGGCGGCTGCTGCAGCCGCTGCGGCGGTGGCACTCGAGTTGCTGCTCATGTGGCGGGTCGAGTAGTTGCGGCAGTTGAAGCTGGCGCTGCGGAATAATCGATGATCGCGTCGCTTTTTATTGTACCGCTCGAGAAAAAACGTTGCCGAGGGCGCTGCCATTAGGAGTTTCTCTTTGGGATCACTGGTAGTGGAGCCCTCAGAGTCATCCTCGGAGCCAGCACTGCCCCGTTCGTAGGCCAAGGAGCTGCTGAAGCGCAGATTTTTATTGCTGTATGAACTTCGCTGCACTGTGCTTGGGGCCGTCTGGGAGCTGGGAGTCCCAGCCATTGGAGTAGATGCACTGCTGGAACCGGTGCCAGTACCTGTGCCAGCGGTGGGCGTAGCTGCACCACTTGTTGGCGCCGTTGAGCTGCCCTGATGTATGGGCACCGTAGCGGAATACTGCAATTTGTGTGCCGCCTTGAGTAAGCTAGCCGGGAGCGGTGCCACCGTTGGCTTCATCAGCTGCTGCTGATATTTATCGTCTTTTCTGTCGCCAAGGATGTTGGTGGCAGTGCAGGAGCGGCTCAAGAGCAACGAATGAGGCGCATCTAACGGACAGAAGTTATGGAAGAGTCGCTCCGGCGACTCATCTGCATAGGGAATGTTTTCAGAGTGCAAGTGAAGCGGTTGCCCAAGAGTGTGTCGTCGATTTTTAGGAAACTCGGGTGAACCATTCTCATCATTAGATTCCGAACCGCTACGCAAATTGCGCAACTTACTGTCCAGCGTGTCCGTAATGGTGGTCAGCGACATGGAGCCTGCAATTGGTAAACAGACGGCGATATATAATTTTAGGTTCTTAAGTTTGAGATTTATTAGATTGAATGAGAAATGACGACACAGATCATGTTGAAAAGTACAAAGTCAATATTTTAGTAGGATAAGTTTTTATGTTATTGTTAGGACGGAGTTTATCATTTACGACGGATTTGAGCAAACATCGGCCACTCCGTCACAACAAAACGGATCGAAATATTCAGTTTTTTATATTCCTTGAAATAAACACTAAATTATGCCTTCAGTTGTATGTAACTTTGTAGTTCCCGTTTTGCCGACAAATCTCAAGATTCATTATCACAGATTTCAATTGGCACCAAAAGCGGATTCTTCTTTCATTCGTGAACCGAAGAAGATCGTTTCAAAGAAAGATATATGGCCACCACTTAATTTACCTAACATTCGCTCAAAAAAGTAGAAAAGTTGTTCGGATTTTTTTGTGGACCGACCAGTCGGCTTCATCTGACCCTTACCTAGGTAATAAGTTAATATTAGAATATTAGTGTTAATCCATAAACCGAAATTTTATTATAACTGTGCAATAAAGTCCTATGGGAATCTTACCCGTGTCACTTAAGCGGCTGCTCGAATCATCATCGGTGAGCAGGATGGAGATGTCGACACTGCTCCTCTGTTGCTGTTCGTGTTTCATGCCAATGCTACCCACTGAATCGATGCTACCCGAGTCTTTCTCATCCAGACTGGCCTTGCGGTTCTGTGAGCTGCGCGAGCTGGATAGGAATCCGCCGGTGGAGCGTTTCTTGGTGTTTGCCGATGAGGTCTTAGCTGTGCTTGTCGATGTCGACGAAGACGAGTTAATCGATGAGCTGAGCAACTTAGTTGTCGTGCTGCTCGTCTTGCTGCTATGGAGCGTCGAGCTGCTGCTGGTGCTGGTGGTGCTACTGGCTGACACCTTGGCGTAGTCCAACGACTGAAAGTGAACACCAGGCAAAATTAAGCCAAAATCGCAAATGCTTTGCACAGCCTTGCGCTGTAGATATCGTTGATTGGAGGTGCGGATGGTATTGGTATTGGTATTGGTGGTAGTATTGGTGGTGGTATTGGTGGTGCTAATGGTGTTGTTGGTGCAGTGGGATTTGGTGTCGTTACTGCCGCTTACCAGTACACTCTCGCCGGAGTACGTGTCCGAACTGACGGCACTACGCTTGCCATGGGGACGTCTGCGTAGCTGGGGTATGAAACGCGAAGTGCGCGTTTCGCGTTCGGTGATGCGTTCAATCTTTGACAGATTGTTAAGGAGCATTTTCGTTTGATCCTCTTGTGTCTGCTGAGGTTGGGCTGGACTAGGCGTGGCTGCAGCACCGCTTAGTTCAGCCAGATCGGGCAGACTACCGCCCTCAAAGAAGTATTCGTACTGTGGATACATACATTAAAGACATTCCAATAAGGCTTCATATTTGAGTTGAAAATGAATTACGGGAACTTACCTGAGTAACAAGTAGCTCAACGATACGACACTGATGCTTCATATCCTTGACAGCCGTTTCCAGTGTATCGTTCGGGGTGCGTATAATTGAGGGTCCAAAGATAATGGCCAGGTTCTTGGGCTCCATGCGATTAACCTCGCAATTATCGCTAACGCGACACAGATGTCTTATCAAGTGTTTCATTGTTTCGTACGGATGACGTGGCAGGGATTCGACGATGTCCTTGAGCAGCACAATTCTCTCCATACCCGTCTTTTTGTCAGCCTCAATAAAGTTAATGTAGAAACTGGCCGGCATTAGGGCGTCCGGTAAGCTGCGTATGAATAGCTTCAAAAGGCTGCTAACCACATTTACATCTTCCCACCGCACATCACTCGCGCAGCTCTCAAATTGAAAGTCTTTCGTGTTGACCAACTCGGAAAGTTCGGATATGGCAGCTTTATTGCCGGGTATACGATAGATGCCCACAACTCCCAAGCCCTTAGTCTCCACAATATTGGTGCAGACCTCAACCAGATGCGGCACGTAGGCGTTGCTTTTGGACATGGGGCAAGCGCGAAGTGGTAGCCCAATGGAGCCACTTGCTTTATTACCACATCCGGAAGGTGAAGCAAGATCAACATTAGAAACACTGCCTCCACTTGCACTGCCTCCACCACGTCTAAACAGTAAATCCTTCCAATTTTTCGACTTGGGTGAGCCCAGATCCTTGTCTGGTACATTCTTGTGGGAGGAGGGTTTTCGTAATTTCATCACAGGCGATATCGAGTCACCTGTGACAGTGATAGAAGTTGTTACCCCAGGCGCTGCAGCTGTGCCTTCTACCAATGCACCACTCGAATGTGAGCTCAAGGGCGAGCTATCCGCACCACCAGTGACATCATCTAAATAGCTCGCGGTAGCAGCGGTTTTCTGTGGTTCTGCCATCTGCTTTCCTGCTGGCTGATCCTGAAAATAAAATACACATTAAGCCCTATCGATTCGTGTTATTAAAATCAACTCACGTTGTCATCATAATTAAGGCTGTCCTTCCACTGCATCAGGCCAAATAGTCGTTTCATCTCATTGCTACTTTTGGTCTTAAACAGGATCTCCGTATAGGGACTGCTCGATGTGGTCATCGATGTCGACGCTGATGCTTGTGGCTCGCTGCTGCTAACTGATGAGGTTAACTTGTCATGGACATCATCCAAGTTGAGTTCATTACCCAATGAGGCCAAATGAGCTCCGGTGGCGCTTGGTTTTGATCTCATGCGTATCAAATATTTCTTTTTGTCCAACGATTCATCATAAAATTTAAAATTTCTAATATCAAGTTCTATCACCTGGCGGATTGAAAGCACAAAAGATAGGGGAATCTTCAGATTTGTATGAGATATATTCGAAAAGTCACTTACATTGTTCTCGGATTTTGCATGGCGTCCAGAATAAATACGTAGCAAATCTCCTTTAATCTCTAGTTTCACTTGACGCCACGAACGATACTCGGACATGCGCTGCAATTGAAGAAATATTATGTTACTTCCGCTAAAATACTTGGCGAAGATTGGTCTCACCTTTCCATTTATACAGGAGGATTTAATCTCGATTTCCGTTTCGAATGCCTCAAGTTCATTTGGCACATATTTACCATTTAGCTCGGCATCAATATGGATGCTTAAAGATTAGAAGAAGGTAAAGTTAAGGAGTCACATGAAAGGTAATCTCCTTTAGAGGAATCGAACGTACCTGCTACGCATTTCACTATTCATTGACGCACGACGACTGCCATGGTGATTGGTTAAACGCACATCTTCGAGTCCATTGGGTGTTTCAATGAACTCATGTCCAGCACCCGTGCCGCCAACTACATCGTAGGTCGGGTCCGGATGCTCCTCCACTAATGGTTTCACCTTATGAGGTTCAACAACCGCTGCTGCTGCGGCGGCTGCAACTGCAACAACGGAGGCAGTCGCAGCGCTTGCACCAGCTGCAGATGCATCAGCTGTTGGTTCCGCATGATACTCCGTTTCGTTGTTGGTGGCACGCAGATAGGAGATGCGTCGCATCGGTTTTCCTTCATCAAATGAGCTTGATGCGAGCGGCTTAAAGCGTCGCACAACGTTGCCTGTCGGCACCGAGGGGACCGAGTCCACAATAGCCGTGGTAGCTAAAAAAGAAGACGTTAGTCGGACACTTTCCTAATCCACAACGGATAAACTTACCGCTGCCTTCGGCGATGTTCGCAAAGGATGCTCCAGAATGTGATGAGCTGCCGGGCTCCGAGTGCATTGCCGCATTGGTAAATTCTAAAAGAGAAGATCGATGAATTAAGATGTTATCTTTGAACTGTCGAGGATAACTTACTGTTCGGCACAGACTCAATTGTGGCATTTGCTAGCGTTGCCTTATGAAGCTCCATGCGGCTGCTGGATTGTCCGTCGACGACGCTGCTGGTGGCGCCCTGCTGATATTTGGAGTGCATCTGATGTAGGGGATGTTGATCCAGTGACTCGTACAGAACACTTTGCTTTTTGGCCGTTGCCACAGTGCTACTGGTCCCTTCATTTGAGGCAGCATTTGTATTGATTGAGAGCGGCTTGAAAGGATCAAACCCCTTGGACATGTGCGAGACGAGCTTACTCTCAAATCTGTTCAAGTGGAAGAGAATTCAATCGAGATGGATTCATTTAATTGAATCTATTGCATGCTTACACTTTGTTGGTGACGCCCGTCTCTTGTAGCGTCTCAAAATAGTCCAGTTCCTTCGAATACTTGGGATTGTTCGCATTCACATTGGCCGCCATCTGACGCTGTTGGGAGGACACAGATCCCAGAGGTCGTGCCACCAGCTTGCTCCCCGTGTAGCTATTGTACATGTCGTAGCCGAGTACAACCTGTTGCTGTGGCTGCGGATGATGTTGCTGCTTGAGCACCACTTGGTGGCGGACACGTGGAGCCGTGTGCGTGGGAAAGAAATGCTGTGCCGCTTGAGCCTGCTGGGGCGAAGATTGCGTTGCTCCGTTGTTGCCGTTCGAAGTTGAGTTCGATGTAGAACCCGAAGGCAAAGGCGATTTCAGGAACTCCTCTTTCTGTTTTATCGACTCGCGCAATCGTATCATCAGATCGCTATTATCGCCGCCACTCGCATTCGCTGCGTAAAGCGCTTGACTCAGGGCCACGCCCGACTTTTGCTGGCGTGTGGAGGACGTCGACGACGACGTGGTGTTTGTTAATACTGTTAAATTTGGTGGCTGATTGGCACTGCAATGCAAGAGAAACGTATAAAATTATCACAAAAGATTTTAAAAAATAGAATAAAAACTCCTATCATTGAATGTAATATATAGAATACATAAGTTGAAATAATTTACTAAAAGAGTAGTATATTAAAACTAAGCTATTATATTTTGAGTGACCTTTCCCAAAAGCCTATTTGTTGAGAACTATTTTTTGAAAGTGCTTAGGAGGCGTTACTGGCTTCAAGCTCAAGCAACGAGTAAAGGCATCCTAAGGTCAATCGGACATAATTTTCAACCCACATACCCTGGATGATAGGGGACATCAGATCCTCGTGCCAATGCTTCACAATCATTCTAATACCCTCGCCTTCGATCTCTAATCTGTTGTTCACCTCATCTTGAATTCAGCATCAGACGTAGAGTTCTATAAGTCAACGATGAGTCAAATCATATTTCACGTAAGAATCGAAATAACTAAAATCCCTTTCTATTTTTAGAAAAAATAAACTGAAACTTGGTATAGGTTTGGATTGGATTATATAGGTGATTGGATTGTATAGAGGATTCAAGCTCAAGGAACAAGTAAAGCCTCCATCCTTAAGTCAATCGGCCACAATGCTAAACCCACATACCCTGGGTAGTTAGAGGAAATCAGATCCTCGTGCCAATGCTTCACAATCAGATTTTATAATCATTCTAGTAACCTCGCCTTCGATCTGTTAGAAAATAGAGCTTCAGAAGATTTAGCTGCTTCACCTCTTCTTGAATTCAGCAGCAGACATAGAGCTCTATAAGTCAACGATGAGTCCAATAATATTTCATGTAAGAATCGAAATAACTAAAATCCCTTTCTATTTTTAGAAAAAATAAACTGAAACTTGGTATAGGTTTGGATTGGATTATATAGGTGATTGGATTGTATAGAGGATTCAAGCTCAAGGAACAAGTAAAGCCTCCATCCTTAAGTCAATCGGCCACAATGCTAAACCCACATACCCTGGGTAGTTAGAGGAAATCAGATCCTCGTGCCAATGCTTCACAATCAGATTTTATAATCATTCTAGTAACCTCGCCTTCGATCTGTTAGAAAAAAGAGCTTCAGAAGATTCAGCTGCTTGACCTCATCTTGAATTCGGCATCAGACTTATAGCTCTATAAGTCGACGGAGTCATCGTTATAATATTTCATGTAAGAATCGAAATAACTAAAATCCTTTTCTATTTTTAGAAAAAATAAACTGAAACTTGGTATAGATGGATGGGATTATATAGAGGAAATATTAAAGGGGCCTCAGTGAAACAGTGGATAGCGCACTTTCCCGCCATACAAGGGGTGCGATTTCGAGTCCCGCTTATGTCGATAGACATGACCCTCTTAGAAAAACTAGGTTGTGGCGTAGGACTTGAAATCCCCCCACGTAAAAAGAAGATCTTCATTGAAGGAAGCAGAAGTAAAGGAAAATAATGCTTCAGGCTTTGACCTTATGGAGTTGTTATGGCCATATCATAATAATAATAGAGGAAAAATGGGTCAAGTTCAGGCGGAGAAAGCTTATTTAGTAAGATTAGATTGACTTTATGAATTTTATAGCTTTGATGGTTTGAGATTTTGCGAATTTAAGCGTTGCCAGACAGTTTTGAAACTGGAAAGACACTTTATTAGTAGAAGTTCTCGCTATCTAAAATATTAAAATATACAGATAAATATATAAAATATTTGTATATATATCTACATATATGCACATCGAAAGCAACGGCACCTGATTGCCATACGGAATTAAGGCACTTTGGCGCGTGCCGCAACGCAATGCGAATCGAAACGTCAACGTCAATGTGCCTAGGCCGATTTAGCTTGGGTTTTGGCGGCACTGTCTATGGGGCTGGGGCCTGGGGCTGGGGCTGCACGTCAAAAAATAAAAAGTTTGGGGCGAATTCAGCCGCTTGGGCACTCTGGTCACGATGACTTGCAACGGGTGACAACAGTGTTGCCAAATAAGACTAAAGCTCGACAATTTGCGTAAACAGCGAAAAGCCATGCCTACCCGCCGCCGCCCCCACGTCATTAGTTATGATGATATGATATTTATTGGATTGTGAATGTGCCATATTTATTGTTGTTCGTTCGCCCATATATGCAAATAGATGTGCCCAGGCAAAGCTCGTGCCGACATTCCAAGTATTCCAAAATTCAGGAGAGCTACTGGAATTCTTCTTCATTCTGCTTCATTCGAAGCTCGAAGATCCTAAGATAATATTCGTCTCAATGAAGTGATAATAGTTCAACCTCGGTTTAATATCATTGTTAGCTTTGAAATTTCGTAGAACGAAAATTGATATATAACTATAAAGCAATATTTGTTAGCAGTTTTAGATAATAAAGAAACATTTCTGATAAATGTAATAACGATGCGTTAGATGTCATTTTGAGTTGAAGTTAACGTAGTATATGTTCAATCATTATCGATAAATACATAGGCATTGAATCAACTTCTGGATCGGTATTGTTTTTATTATATGGCCATAACGACCTTATCAGCTTAGAGCCTGAAGAAGTATTTTCCTTTACTTCTGCTTCCTTCATTGAAGAATATGTGTTAAAGATTTATACAATATATCAAGAATAAAGAATAGAGTAGAATATAGAAGGAAGTATGGAAGAGATGAAGAACAGGAGAGTAGTATTTCATACTATTCTCAAAGCTGGGTAAGGAAAGAATCGCTCGTGATTTCCTATCAAATGCCTGTGAAATTTCAATTCAATAACTTGAAAAACAAGTTGTATAGGATTGTGAGATATGGGATACTCTTCAATCTTAATTTGCACTTGTACTATCAGGAATTGGAATATCTGAAGAACGCAATCGCCCAGAAGTAGCCAGTTTTGGCCACAGAAGTAGAATTGTGTTCCATTAGGACAACATTAGACTACAGAGTTCTGGACCTCGCAGTAGTTGATAACCATCTGTTGAAGAATTGGCCTTAAGAGAAGATTCTGAATATCGATTGGCATAATGAAATTAGCCTCGATTCAAACGGTTGACTGGTCCACCGAGGCCCTATGGAATTTACCTTTATAAAATCAATAGATATAATCATGATATTAACAAATTGATGAAATACATTTTTAAACAAAGACTTTATGAATACCATATTTTCGTACTGTCTGAGAATTCACTATATCGAAGCAGTATGAGTCAAAAAAATCTTAAGCAATTCTTATACTCATAGTGGCATCTATCATATCATAGAAAATATTGGTAAGAAAATGGAATACAAACTTATTTAAGTACCCAAGTTGTGATTTGAAAACTACCGTCGCATGGCCGAGCACTTAGTCGGGATTCTTCTATATGTATATATATTTCTGCCGCATAAACCTTAACGCACTTAGCTCTTGATCGAACTAATAAATTAGATTGCAGCGAGAAATTGAATTTAATTTGCGGTGAAGAGAAGTCCTGCGGATGGATGGATGGTTGGATGGAATACCAAGAACACTTCCGTCCATCTGCCAACCTGCTAACTGTGTGCGTTGAGTGCAAGGGACACCAATTAACTTAGGTCGGTTATTGGAAATAATTTGCTCTTGAACTTTGCTCAGAAGATCTAATAATAACAGTACAGTTACACTTTCCATGAGAAATTTTTCAAGGGGCCTGCAGAGATTCCCCAGCCACGGCCAACAGGTAACACCCACCCACCCATTGGGTCAACAAGCAAGAAGCAACAAGCAGTGCAGGTGCGAGTGTAAGTCGAGTGGAAGTTAATACGGGGAAAAACTTAATTGAGTTACGCAACAGAGCACTGTGGGCAAAAATCCCAATATTTTTGCATAAATATATTGGATTTTATCAAAAGAATTGAACAAAGTTATTTGTTTTTAATTAAGAATAATTAGTATAAGAAGTATTTTCTTATATTTATACGGAATACCCATAATATTTTATTGCCACGAAAAGTCAACTACTTTCGACTATTTTATTACTATTATTATCTGACCATAACAACCCCATTGAGTCAAAGCATGAAGCACTAGTATTATTATTATATGGCCATAACAACCCTTTCGGGTTAAAACCTGAAGCTTTATTTTCCTCTATTTCTGCTTCCTTCACTGAAGAACATTTTTATGTGGGTGGATTTCAAATCCTACGCCACAACCTAGTTTTTCTGGGAGGTTCATGCCTAATGGCATGAGCGGGACTCGAAATTCGCACCTCTTGTTTGGCGGGACAGTGCGCTATCCACTGGACCACCGAGGCCCCTAAAGCATGAAACACTATTTTCCTTTATTTCTGTTTCCTTCACTGAAAAACTGTTTTTTATTTAGGTGGATTTCAAATCCCAGATAGCATAGTTGGTATAGCAAATATGAAGAAGTAAAGGAAGGAAGTATATAGATATTCTGACCGGAATTGCAAAACTAATCTGGCTGATGAATTCAACATTTATAAGTTTCTGTATAAAAGTTAAACCCAGAACCCTTGGTTCTACGGGCATCAAGAGATATGGCGACGAAGTTGAAAATAGCGATCCAGCTGAAGATGGTGACGATGAAAACTACAACTTAAATATTTGTACACGTTGGATATGTTTAAATAGGTAAATGGAATTAAAAGCTATTAACTTTATATATTTAAGGCATAATTTCAAGGATAAGATGGTGGAAAAGAGAAAAAGAAAGGGGGGTAATCCACAAAATTCAAAATTCTATTATTTTCCTAATATCCACGCAAATTTTAAATTTTGTAACTTTCAAATCCCAATACAGATTAAGAATGTTGAATTCTCAGTATATTGACAGTGCGGGAGGCGAAATGCTAAATAATAAGTCTCTTTCATATTATAATTAGTGCCAAAAAATCAGGCTTTTTGCCCACAGTGCAAAAGCTAAATGATTTACGCAACGGGGGTACATAATATTCCCGACAGTCCAATTTCGCGGTGGGCTTGCACAGATATTGCGCATTAATTAAACATTTCTTATAAGGTCAAATGAAATCTGACAAAAGCGAAGTTAAGATTAAAGTTTGCTGCCAGGATTACAGTCACCAGGGAGGAGCTAGGGACTGGGGTTTACTAATCATTCACCATATATTTACTGTAATCAACGCGAAAAGTCGACATTAAATTAAACTATGAAATACCTGAATTTGCCTTCTGTTGCACAATATGTGCTAAAGGTTTCAACATATATCAAGAATAAAGAATAGAATAGAATATCGAAGGAACTATGGGTGAGAAGAAGAACTGGAAAGGAGGATTTCATAATATTTTAAAAGCTGGGAAAGGAGAGAATTGTTCGCGATTTCCTATCAAATGTCTGTGAAATTTCAATTCAATAACTTGAAAAACAAGTTGTATAGGATTGTGAGATATGACATACTCTTCAATCTTAATTTGCACTTGTACTGTCAGGAATTGGAATATCTAAAGGACGCAATCGCCCAGAAGTGGCCAGTTTTGGCCACAGAAGTAGAATTGTGTTCCAATAGGACAACGTTAGATTACAGAGTTCTGGACCCGGCACTAGTTAATTACCATCTGTTGGAGAATTGGCCTCAAGAGCATATTCTGAATATCGATTGCCTCAGTTTTTACCAATAGGCACAGGCATTTCTATGCAAGGGGCATAATGAAATTAGCCTCGAAGAACCTTAGTAATATAATACGCAGTATTTTTGCTTCGAAACAAATAGTGGCTATAACAACCCTATCGGGTAACAGACTGAAGCACTATTTGCCTTTATTTAGCTTCCTACACTTAAGATTTTTTTACGTGGGTGTAAATCTTATGCCAGCTGGATTAATACCAATCGGCAAATACTTGATTACGAAAGTTTTCCAGGAGAGAGCAAATCGCAAAAGGCGGATCTGAGAACCATAATAATGTTAAGCACTTCCAGAAAATACGTCCTAAGACCCCAAGTTCAATTTGACAAAATCTTACCAAAGTTACCGAAGAGTCAGAGCCAAAGGGAGTCGGTCAGAGTTTGGTGCGGATGTCCCCCCCGAGCGCGTGTGTGTGGAGATCCGAGGTTTATTGCTATTTCTGATGTTATTGTTATTGTTACTGTTATTGTCTGATTTGCAATTTGCCCACTCTTTTAGCTCGTTGCAATTAATATGTCATAAATAAATATGTTGACATATTTGATAAGCCAACAAATCTACGGGCCGTACCTGTCGACGGTTTACAGTACCCTCAAACCCTCTCCACCGTCACCACTCCCAGCACCACCGGGGGCACTTGCCTTCAGCGTGTCGCCCGCCCGATAGCCTCGGGAACAGTTCTTCCAATAATACGCTATTGCCACTTTCACATTGAGTCTCTTGGGCTGCCGCTCCCCATGTATCCCCATATTCTCTATTTCCCAACTGAGAGCTTCATTTGTGGAATTTGCCTTGCATTTTATTGTTGGCTGTTTTCATATTTATACCCTGATCCCAATTCAAAATTGGTATGAAGGGTATTATAAGTTTGTGCAAATGTATGTAACAGGCACAAGGAGGCGTGGCAGACCCCATAAAGTATGTATATTCTTGATCAGCATCATTAGCCAAGTTGATCTAGCCCTGTCTGTCTACCTGTCCGTTTGAACGCGCCGATCTCAGAAACTACAAAAGCTAGAGTGTTCAAATTTTCCGTATATACCATAAGTAGATCAAGCATATTTTTAATTTTGGATGCCATGCCCCCTTCCCAGCAAATCAAAAAAATTTGATAACAGGTGTAGTTTTTTGATATGAAACAAGATTTTTAACACACGTGTTTTGGAATGTTTTTCGAACTTATAGTGAAATTTTCAAGTGGATCGCATGATAAACACAGAAGTAATTCTCAAAAGAGTGTAAAAAGTAACATATGGGAAGGGCGGCTGACGCTGCGATGCTGAATGCATTGCACTGTTTTGGGCTCAGGGTATCTCGTAGTCGAGCTCAATCGACTAGAGCTTTATTACTTGTTTTTATTTATTTATTTATTCATTTATTTATTTTTTTGGTATCGATTTCGCCATTGCTGGCGACGGCGTCCAGTGGGGCCGATAGCATTGGTGGCAACACCCATTAGCGGCGAGACCGTTGTCGCTGACATCGGGGACTCAGCGCCGAGTGGAGCCGAAAGAGCTACTGTTTATATCATTGTTTCGGAAGAAGGCATATGCATATGATATCTAAAACGTATATCATATTCACTAAACTAGAAAAAACGCAAAATAAATAGGAAGAACATGCCATAAATCCGAAAAACTGGGGATTTGTTGATGCTGTTCTTGGCGATATCGCATTGGAAATATCTTGAGGAAATACCAATTGTGTTATTGTTATTGCAAACTCAATTGGGTCCTCGGTGGACCAGTGCAAAGAGCACTGTGTCGTCAAATAAGAGATGCGAGTTCGAGTCCCGCTTATGTAGATAGGAATGATCCTCCTAGAAAAACCAGGCTGTGGCGTAGGATTTGAAATCCAACCAAGTAAAAAAAAGTTTTTCAGTGAAGGAAGCAGAAATTAAGGAAAATAGTGCTTCGGGCTTTGACTCGTTGGGATTCTGATGCCCATATAATAATAGAGTGCCTTATAGCTTCAGATGACCAGCGGATAGCGCGCTGTTCCGCCAAACAAGAATTGCGAGTTCGAGTCCCGCTCATATCGATAGACATGGCCATCCTAAAAAAAACTAGGTTGTGCCGTAGAATTTGAAATTCACCCAACTAAAAAAAAGTTCTTCAGTGGAGGGAGCAGTAATAAAGAAAAATAGTGCTTCAGGCTTTGAGCCGATAGGTTTATTATGGCCATATTATAATAATCTCAGATAATATTTTGCACTGAACCACTGCACCACTCTGTGAACTCTATCAGCTAATATTCAAGGTCTCTTGCTATAACTTGATGCACTCGAGTAGCGTACCGAGCACCGGGTATCGGTTAGCGGGTATCGGTTAGCGGGTATCGGGTATCGGGCACCGGGTACCGCACAGCTGACTTTTCAGCATACATTTTAATTGCGACACAATTTGAATGATAAACAAAAAAATGCAATTTTTGCATTTGATCAACGAGTGCAATTTTGTTAATTAACTATTTTTATTATTTACTTAATTCTTGTTTTCTTCTTCTTCTTCCTCTTCTGGCATATAAAACTCACATAAATCAAGATTTGTTGTGATGCGAAAACGAAATCTACGCGCTCCACTCGCCATCAGCAACTAAACTAAAGTACAACCCAAAGTCCATGCGACTAAACTGAAATACAAAAAAAAAAAAAAAAAAAAAAAAAAAAAAAAAAAAAAAAAGGGGGAAAAAAAAGAAAAAATGGGGAAAAAAAATAGCCCACTTTGTATGCATGTATGAAATTCATATTAAGCTCGCGCGACAGCAACGAGACAGGGCAGGCCCGCCGCCAATTGAAAAGAGAGCCCCGAACCCCCAGGCCCCAAGCCCGAAGCCCCAAGCTATTGAGTGGGATACCGTCGTCGTCGTCGTCGTCGAACCGGCAGCCCACCAAGCCTCTGGGGCGACCCAGCGACCCACCCAACCGTCTACCGAACCGCGCTGCTCTTCCTTTTATTTTATAACCAATTGTTCCACACGCATTGTACACAAAACACACGCTGAAAATGGATGCGATGGGCTGGAATCGGGGATACCATGGGATAACGCTTCCCACATATTTGCTATATTATACCACAGACGAGGTGTGTTTCAAAACTAAGGTGAACTTTTCAAATTTCGCGGGCAACGTATTTTTGATTATTGATTTTTTTTTGGGGTTATGTTGGTATACTTCTCCCGAACATCTGTACCAAGTTTCAGATTATAAATGTTTTGGGTGCTCGAGAATTTTTTGCTATTGAAAAGATCTCCGTCCTTTTATAGGTCTCTTTAGTTTTTGGCACAAGAAAAAGTAGATATATAGATATATTATTATTATATGGACATAACAACCTTATCGGGTCAAAGCCTGAAGCACTATTTTTTCTCATTTCTGCTTCCTTCTGAAGCACTGAAGGATTTTTTTATGTGGGTGGATTTCAAATCCTACGCCACAACCTAGTTTTTCTATGAGGGTCATGCCTAAAGGCATGAGCGG
>JBANCY010000225.1:15745-51154 GCA_037040045.1 Phorticella flavipennis | reverse complement strand
TTTTCTAGGGTGGTCATGCTTAAAGGCATGAGCGGGACTCGAACCTCGCACCTCTTGTTTGGCGGGACAGTGCGCTGTCCACTGGACCACCGAGGTCCCCACTTCCCTTCACCCAAATTATGATATTGATTCTTGGATTTCTACGAGAGTTGATGTCCAATCGTAATGAAATTTTCAGAGCTGGCTTACATGTATATTTTATGTATGTACCTTTTATGACCAAATTATTGTTCAAAATTTACTCCTTTGATTTAGAATTTGCTCTCAGGAAGGAAAATCAACGTGGTCAAAAATCTAGGTGTCATATTTTTGCTTATCTATTACATGACTAAACATATAAACGACTGAAACAGTTTTAACTATTGGAACTTCAAAATCAGGTAACAAAAAATTGAAACTTAAATTGATATATATATGCTATATACCAAGGATTATAATCCGTGAGATCCTGAAAGACGGTCAGAGAGATGAGCAAACAAACGGATATGGCTTAATCGACTCGTCTCAAGAATATTCTATGAGTCGGAGACCCTTTCTTCTATCTTATTTTACCTCTTCTTCAACCAATTTCAATGGGTATCCTTGAAAAAATGTAAGAATACTTACTGAACCGTCTCCGTTCCTTTTGCATCAAGGTAATGAATCAAGAAATTAAATTAATTAGCGTATATATAACCAATTGCCACGCCTTCAGATTGCCCAATTTGAGAGACTCTTTGTCTGTCTGTCTGACCTCAGAGTATATTTTGCATTTCATTCGGTTCAGTTCCAGACTGGATTCGTGGCTAAGGAATTAGGGGCAACTGCGACGGAGCAGGAGCTCTCACTGACTGACTGACTACAGGGTATATTAAGTTTAGCTTTAGTCATGTATTTTGTTTATTATACACATTGTGGCTTGGCCTGGTCTCTGGTTGTTGTTGTGATTATTGTTTGCGGATCTTGTTTGCATTTGGCAGCAGCGCACGTAAAGGCAAATGCCACAGTGCCGCTGTGCCACATTGCCACAGTGCCACAGTGCCACAGTGCCATGGTGCCACTCCATGCTCGACACTCACAACTCAACACTCAACATGCCAAACACAAACACGAAAAACCGAAGCAGCGCAGTCAAAAAAGGGGGCAGAACGGGGCGGGGCGTTGCGGAGGCGGCACAGCCAGGAGCCAGGAGCCTGAGCCAGGGCCAGGACCTGGGTCTGGGTCTGGGTCTGTGGTTGAGCCCGACCTGAATCGTGGTCGTATTGTGGTCGCTGTCGAAGCAGCAGCAGCAGAAGCAGTAGAAAAGTGTAAACAAGAAACGTGATATTTGACAGATGACTGTAGATATTTAGATACGAACATAAATACTACTTATGCCCAATGTCGCTCGCTGTCTTCTATCTATTCCATTTGGGCCCAGCCTCAGCTCAGACTCAGAACAACCAACCATCCAGCCAACCATCCAACCAGCTCCAGCTGCCTCAACTGACTCTGGGGCCTTATTGATTTTCTGCTGGCTTTCACAGCCACTTGCCACTTGCCGCTTGGTTTGAAGTGGCAGCCACGCATAAAGGAACCAGTCCAAAACAGGGGGGCCGAGGGGAGCAGGAGTGTGGCAGCAACAACTCAAAGTGAACACAACAACAACAACAAAGAAAGAGGAGCAAAAAAATCAAAAGATGCAAATATTGTAATGGATTCATGTTGTTCATTGTGTGTTCACTTAAATCGTCATGTCTTTCCGACAATCAGCTACAACACGCATCGCATACGTGGCGAATACGCAACCGTTCCCAACCGTACCCAACTGTTTCCCAACCGTTCCCAACCGAACAATATGGCAGACGATATGGCTGACTCGTGGTTGGCCCTGACTTCCAAAATGGCCGGGCACATATCGTATCAGTTGGCAACTTTGGCAACACTCTCAATATGCCATTCAATCAATGAAAAACGAACTATTGCTACTGGGAATTGCTTTTAAAGACCTAATTTCAAGATGGTTTTTCCATATGTTGCATATTTTTGGGTGAGGTTTTTGCATATCTCTTGAAGAAGTTGTTAAGCTGTCAGTTTGTCTAGTAATCGATCAAATATTAAAGCTTTTCATATAAAGAATATTTAATTCTTTCCTTTTTATAGAGAGAAAGAGAGAGAGGTCTCTCATGTCTTTTATATTTTATCCCATAACTAACATAACTGAGTTATTGTACAGAAAACATTCTTGTATCATTTTCTTGAAGCAGCCATTAGAGCCACTTTACAAGATCTCGAAGTTGTAACGCTCTCTTTCTGAATATCTTCCAAAAATTTGTGGCTCCTTAGACAATTTCCAAACACTTTTTTCCAAAATTTTAAAAGAACCTGAAACATCTAACTGGGAATTTGGTACGACATTTCCTTTGTCCACGTTTTATTACTATAAACTTCAATTGGCTTGCTAAAACGTACTTAAAAATCATTTAAAATTTTTTTACCCGGAGATAATGTAATGCTTAATAGAGTTACTTAGAATAATCTTGAATCAAATCAGATAAAATGTAAGGTTTGTTTAAATAGAAACTTGAATAAACAATAAATAATATAAGATTACTTGGAAAACTATCTTAAAACTTGTAGTTATAAGCCAAATTGTCATTATTAATATGTGGCCATAACCACCCTATTAGGTCACAGTTTGGAGCACTATTTGTCTATACTTCTGCCTCCTTCACTGGTGAACTTTTTCACGTGGGTGGATTTCAAATCCTACGCCACAAACTAGTTTTCTAGGAGGGCCATGCCTATCGACATGAGTGGGACTCGAACCCACACCTCTTGTTTGGCAGGACAATAAGTCTAGAATGAAAACAGTATGCCTAACATATATAAATCAATAAAACATGACAGAAATTTCAATTTTTCAGCCTATGAATCGTTTTTGCTTTTATCATTCCCATCCTAACTATTGGCATTATAGCGACTTATATGCCCATTGAATCACTGCTTATCAGTTTTATATAAATATAAAATTCAAATAACAAATAGTGTTTATAACAACACAAACGAGTCACAGCCTGAAGCACTATTTGCCGTTATCTCTGCTTCCTTCACTTAAGATATTTTGTTTACAGAAAGGGGATTTCAAATCCTACGCCACAGCCTGCTTTTTCTAGAAGGGTGATGCTAAGTGCATGAGTTGGACTCGAACCCACACCTCTTGTTTAGCGGTACAGTGTGATATCCACTGGTCCACCGAGGCCCCACATTCACATTTGACGTAATATTTTGTTCCAGAAGGCAATTTTAGCCAATTGACGTTATGACCATTTTCGAAATTTGGCCGCCATTATTCCAATGTAGTGGCTTAATGGCGTTATATTATATAGATAAAAAATAAGCCCAAAGTGGGAACTCTTAAAGTAATTACTGGTTATATCAATTATGCAATCCGCAGAGTGCTGAACAGTGCTTAAAACTTAAGATTGTAATTGGCAAATGCCATTGTATGGTTCTGTTTGCACAAGGGTAAGAAAGAGTGGGGGGTATATCTGTATATATATATAGATATATATGTAGTTTTTATGCAATTGTCAAACAGTTTGTACTCACAGTCATAATAGTCGTATCGATCCGCCTCGCTGGGGTTATTGCTGCCCATGATTTTGGCAAAAACTGGAAAGGCCAGAAAAACACAAAGGGAGTTAAAATTTAAAATACAAACAAAAGGGAAATTGCGCAATTCAATTAAAATCGCTGAGTGGAAGCAAATGAAAATAGTTGACTCTGAATGAAAATGAATGAAAATGAATGAAAATGCGAATGAATGCAGTTTTGGTCAAGATAAGCGCAATTGCCAAAGGGCGAAAAACTAGAACCGAAACTGAGACGGGATTATGCGTTGGGAATATGGGAATGGAAATGGGAATAGGAATGGAAATGGAAATGGGTTTGGGTATGGGAATGGGAGATTGGCATATAATAGAAACGTTTCAAAGAATAGCGAAATGTTGGGGGAAAACTCACATTTGGTGAAAGTCCGGCGAAAGCGTACGAAGCACGAGACGGAACGCGACAGCTGGGCGAGCTCCTCCGGATGGCCACTGGTCTGTATGCAAAAGATTGGCGCCAGCGGCGCGATGCGGCCACGGCTATGGCTGCGACTGCGACGCCGACGCTCCAGCAAGGGTATTGCCACAAAGCTGTGATCCACAGTTGCCACTTGTGACCCGCCGCAGATAGCACCACCTCCAGCTGCTGCTGCTGCTGCTCTTGCCGGAGACAATGTAGACACGCTGGGTATGATGTTGCCGTTGTCGTTATTGTTATTATTCCTATTATTATTGTTGTTGTAGTTGCTAGTATTATTATTATTATTATTATTATTATTATTATTGCTGCCACCGAGTAGGGTAATGACGTTCACCGTGCCCTGCAGTTGGGCTGAATTCGCCGCAGTCGCCTCAGCCGTCGCTGCAAACAAAGAGATTCGCATCAATTGGCTTCTGATTTGGCCCAAAAGTAAAAAATCATCCAAAATAAAAACCTACAAAATATCGAATAAAGCAAATCCATTTCGGATGCGATTCATGTGTGACAAATTTTTGCTATCTCCTGCAATGCATTGCGTTTTTCCCTCTGCCGTTGCACTTTTGCGTCCATCGTAAATCATTCAAATTTGCATTCAATGTATTTTTTTCAACATTGGGTTTCCTCTTTTTCCCCATTTCGGAACCCACCGAAAAATATGCAAGGCAATGTGCCAAATGGCGCAGAATGCGCACAAAACATAACCGAACCGAACCCAATCCAACCCAACCAAACCCAAACATAACCAAACCAAAGCAATGGGAAGGCTACTCGCCGAATTCAACAGCTTCCAAACGTCCTCTTTGTATAAACGGTCTGGTGTTACCCTCGATTAGAAACTAAAATTTTATTAGATTACAGGACTGGGTCTTCTAGGGTCCATTTAGACCTGTAGATCCTTAGTGGTACCGTGAAGAAGCAACCTTTCTCTTCAATTATATGGCACTTCAGGGAACCTTAATATGTATATCATAGGGTTCCGCACTGTCCCGCCAAACAAGAGGTGCGAGTTCGAGTCCAGCTCATGTCGATAGGCATGACCCTCCTAGAAAAACTAGGTTGTGGCGTAAGATTTGAAAACCACCCACGTAAAGTTCTTCAGTGAAAGAAGCAAAAATTAAGAAAAGTGGTGCTTCAGGCTTTGACCCGCCAGGGTTGTTATGGCCATAAAAAAATATGTATTTTATAGAAATAGTGCTCATAGACAGGGTCGCCTCCAGACCTCTATCTGTGCTTATGAGAGCTGGGTGAGAGCACTGAACATGCTTTAGGGTTTCGGCTATCCCATTATTGGTTAATATAGATTTCTGCCCTGAAATATTATAAATTATTATATAAAAGCCATGCAGCCCATTTGATAAATTGGGAAATCAGTGGCAAGGACTCTGGACAAACCCACAATTTTCAGGACCTGACGACATTTGCAATGTGATAACATCCTCTCCTGTAGTTTAACGCTGAGTTTGGATGGATCGTCAGCTAACTTAAGAAATATGATGAACCTGGACATGGACCATGTTGAAAAATTGAGTTAACCTGGACATTATTATTATTAAATGGCCATAACAACCCTTATGGGTTAAAACCTGAAGCCCTATTTTTCCTCTTTTCTGCTTCCTTCACTGAATAACATTTTTATGTGGGTGGATTTCAAATCCAAAGCCACAACCTAGTATTTCTAGGAGGGTCATGCTTAAAGGCATGAGCGGGACTCGAACCTAGCACCTCTTGTTTGGCGGGACACTGCGCTATCCACTGGACCACCAAGGCCCCCGTTAACCTGGACATGAATATATATTCTCAGATACGCGATACTTTCCACAAATACCGCATACTTTCCAGTAACTTTTAAGCAAGAGTTGTGAGTTCAAGTCCCGGTCATGTTGATAGGCATGACCCTCCTAGATAAACTAGGTTGTGGCGAAGGACTTTAAATCCACCCAAGTAAAAAAAGTTCTTTATTGAAGGAAGCTGAAATAAAAACAAATAGTGCTTCGTTACAATAGTGCTTTATTGCATCAAAACTCACTTGGACCTTAAGGATTAAAAGACGAAAGAGTAACAAAAAATCTTGGAAACTTCTAGACTACTGTTAAGTAGTAACTAACTGCTCCATATCATATATTATCTAGAATGAACCTCCAGGCCTGAAAAATAATCAATTTCAAGTGCCAAAGAATTTATATAAGATACATACAAAGATATTTAATCAAATAAGAACATCAAATTCAAGAAAATACGATGAAAGCTAGATAAATTATCAGTGACAATATAACCATTTATTCAAGATATCTTTCAATAAAATCAAAATATAATTTTCTCTTAAATTTCACGAACTGAAGTAAGTTGTTGCATAATTGGAACTGAAAACCAACATGTCATTCTCAAGTAGTTACTCCTCCTTTCTTTCCATAATTGTAGACGTCATATTTTACACTTTTACTTTTTCCTAATTCCTGAAATTTCGCATATTTTACGAGCTAGTTCCCTTGTTCCATCCTGTCATATCTGACGTCTGCCGAGGTGTAATGAGAAATGTGGCAACTTCCAGCCGTTCGTGTTTACGGCAAAAATGCCGTAAACAATCCGAACTGATTTAAATATTAGCACCCACTTATCACACTCCGGCTCTCCGGCTCTCCGGTTCTCCGGTTCTCTCGGAAGATGTATCGTGTTTGATTTATTTGCCAGCAGCTGTCGGCACATTTTATATGCCTTTGGCAACAGCATTTCCCTTGCATTTCCCGGGCAGGCTTCGACCTTTTTGGCACAGAACATGCCGTGCGGTAGCCCTTCCGAGATCCTACCGCAGCCCACTCCGCCCGCACCTGCCTCCCGCCGGAGGCCCAATGGGGGAGGGGGGAGGGGGGCTGACAGACAAGCCCGTCGTATCCAAAACCGCAGCTGGCTAATTTCTGGCATCTTGCCAACTGCAACAGCAACATGCTTCTCGTTTCTTTCTTTCTTTTTCCCTGGTTTCTTCGCAGAAATCGAAACGGTGTCCCGGTCTCTTGGTGTCTCCGTGTCCCGGTCTCTTGGTGTCTCCTTGTCCGGGTGTCCGGGTGTCTCGGTGGTGTCTTGTGTTTGGGGTCGTGTTTATTTGTTGCATATTTTATCGTGAACACAACCCAAGTGCCAACAAATCGCAAACGACAACTGCCACTGCAACAGGCGATGGATGATTTGTGAACTGTGCACAATAGACCATATACACGAGGGCTGTTCGAAAGGTTGCCGACCTGGCAAAGAAGCAACAGTCTTATTGCAGTTTCAACTTGGTAGTACTTCATATTCCACACACTTCCCCCAACTCTTTAGCAACTTTATGTATATTGGCAACCGGTGAGGCTGGGACATGTTCTGGGTCCAAAATGGATATCCGCCCTGCCAATAGCTTTTCTCGTGACATAAAGTTTTTTCGGATATATTCAAAATCTCTGTTAGGGGTTAAATAGAATGACATTTCTAGAATAGGGGCCTCGGTAGACCAATGGATATCGCACTGTCCCTGAAAACAAGAGGTGCGCGTGCGTGTTCCGCTCATATCGATAGACATGGCCTTTCAAGAAAAGCAAGGTTGTGGCGTAGGATTGTAATTCCACACACGTAAAAAAAGTTCTTTAGTAAAGCAAGCAGATATAATGAAAATAAAAGTGCTTCAGGCTTTGACCTGACAGGGTTGTTATGGCCGGCCATACCATATACAATTACATTTCTAGAATATTTTATATATAAAAGTATAGAAGATAGAAACTTTGGAAGAGCGGCCCATCAAAAAAAATGTATATAGGTTTAATCTTTACCTCAATCTTTGATCGTGTTTTTCTCGAAACATATTTTCCGTAGTGATCACGATTTCTCAAAAACTAGTGAAGAGATCTTATTTAAATTTTTCACAATCTTTCTAGATAGGATATCATCGTGATTAACCGAAGATATTCTTTATTTTTTTTTAGATTACATCTAACTTTTCAAACGCAGTTTGTGATAGAAAACAGACCGAAATATATACTTTTTTGTCAACAACTTTGCAAAATTTTTTTTTTTTTGTTATATTTTTCAAATTCCTCGATTAATCACGAACTATAACTCATCTCATAACCGATAAAATATTATTTTTTGATTTTGAATGAATCCTTCGTCTGCATCGTTGGAAATCTTCTGCCAATACATGGATTTTGTAAAAGATTTCTATGAAAAGTTCACAAAATATAGCGCCATTGTTGCTCTATCATACCCCTAATAATTAAATCCATTTATAATGTGTAATTAGGCGTTTTTCGGCCCATGTAACCCCCTAAGATGAATTTCGCCACTCCAAAATTCAAATATAAATATAGGAGGGGGGCTAAAGTCATTGGAAAGTCATTGGATTTCTGGATAAATAATCTTATTTATTCTGCATCAGCTGGGCCAGAGTAGAGACTGAAAGTAGAGCATAGTAAAAATAGGCTATTTTCGGCACTCGAACCCATGTAACCACATAACTTTCTAATTTTGATTCAACAGGCGTCCAGAATTGTTTTTGAAGTTTTTTCCATTATTTCTTGCAATTATCGGGTGCTCTGGACGTTCCTCAGCTTCCTAGTACATCCATGTTTACAATGTACAACACAAAACAATCCCCGTTCCTTTCTTCTCTCTTCTGTTTTGAATATTTATTATTACGAGACTTTTTTTATTTCATTTGATATCAAGCGATAACTACTTTATCGATATCCAAACAGAGGATGTCATAATGGTATAATGGCATAATTATACCCTGATCCCATTTAAAAAATGGGAAGAAAGAGGCCTGGCAGACCCCAAAAAGTATATATATTCTTAATCTGCATCAATAGCCGAGTCGATTTAGCCATGTCCGTCCGTCTGTATAAACGCACCGAAACAAAAGTTACAGTTTCAAACTTATCACGAATATCCGTGTGTATCATACGCAATACGAGTTTGTTTTAAATTTCGGATGCCACGCCCCCTTCGCGCGATAATCGATAAAAATGATTTTTGACAAATTGGCCATAACATTGGCAATCCTCTCCAAATTTGGTAAATAGGGTCATGATTAGAAACTACAGAATAGAATTGATCAAAAATTTGATACACACTCCATTTTCTCGGAATTCGACCAAATGTATATAACAGCTGCAATTTTTATGCTAGAGTCATCAAATTTGGTATGTGGATGCCCGAAGTTACTATACAGAAAGTGGCATCCTTAATTTGGTCTGTGCTAATTTGGTCTCCCCCAAATTAGATAAGTACTTATAATTTCTACGAATTTCACAGTATTCGTTGACTGGTATCAGGGTATACCCGCAGTCGAGCACTCTCGACTGCAGCACTCAATCTTGTTTTAAGGTATGATTATTGTGCTTGGCTGGGGAAATCTTCGGGCAGCCCTCGTATGTGCTTGTGGACGGTGCAGGGGGGCAGGTGGGTAGGAGGGATAGAGGGTAGAGGGTTAAGAGAGGGTGTCTGCCTCACGTGCGATTCATCATTTGCTTGTTTAATTTATTTATCTATTTACCGACCATTGCAGCGACATTGCGTATTTTGGACTTAGATACGGGTTTTTGGTTTTTGGGTTTCGGTTTTCGGTTTTTGGGCTCAAGCCTGGCACTTTTATTTATTTATTTATTTATTTATATATTTAGCGTGTTTGTTTTGTTTGTTTGCCATTTGTTTTCAATAAAATAAGCTAAATTTTACGCACAGTTTCCGCACTGTCAGAGCCCCCAGAGCCGTCCCTCGCCCCGCCGGGCGCCGTCACACCGTGAACACAACCAATTGGGCGGCCATCCATCACTTGGGCCACTCGTAATACATCGCAGCAACAACACCTCACACACAGATACACACACACACACACACACACACATGTCTCCGGGTGTATCTGTGTGTGCGAGTGTATCTGTGTGTGTCAATGTCAGCGTCAAAAAGCCAAACAAACTGCCAAACTGCTGAAAAATAAATCGCAACAATCTTGTCCGGGTTTACACAATATTTGTGTCCTTGCAACATTCCGAAGGCAACAGAACATCAAACTGTTTTTCCTCTTTTTCGGGTCTCTCGGCGTAACAACTCCTCCAGGTTGAACACATTTTTTATATCCAAATTTATTTATTTAATTCATTTGCTACATTTGCCTCTGTTTTTGGGAACTCAACATTTTTGTGGCTGTCAATGAATCAGAAAACTTCCGAATTTCACTTTTTTACAACCCCCCCTCCCCAAAACATCCAACTTTTTAAGCATATATATGTTTTCCTAAGCCAGTCTGATATTTTAATCTAAATATCTGCACACTTCTGGGAATCCTTATACTTGTTGATGGAAATAGTTTTTTCAGTTCTAAATTAGTTAATGCATAGAAGAAAGCTTCGTAGAATCCGCAAAAGTTAGCTTCAAAGAGTTCAGGGGGTTTGGGGCAAAAATAAACCGAGGGAACTCTGTCTAACTGAGTAGGCATCGGTGTCTAGGAAAACCACTCCCTTCCTTTTGGACAATACTTTAACACTAAGCGCAGTCTTTGTTTTGGCCCTATATCTGAACTATTCGAAACATTATATCAAATATTGGCTGCCAAGGGGCCTCAGTGGACGAGTGGATAGGACACCGTCCCGCCAAAAAAAGAGGCGCGAGTTCGAGTCCCGCTCCCCATTTTTCGCCTTTGGCCATTTTGGTCCGTTTTCAGCAACTTCTAGGTCTTATTATTTCAGTGCTTATGATCTGATCGTTCTGAAATTTTCAGGATTGGTTTATATCCTAGTCATAAATATAAATTCTGAAATTGGAAATATTATGATACCTATTGTAGAAATTATGAGCACTTTTTAAGTTTAAGGGAGACCATTTTATGATGGAAAAAATTTTTGGATGCTACTTTCTGCTTAGTAACTTTGAACAATAATTTAACACTAAGCGCAGTCTATTTTTTTTAATGTATCGGAACTATTCGAAACATTATATCAAATATTGGCTGCCAAGGGGCATCGGTGGATCAGTGGATAGGGCACAAGACAAGAGGTGCAAGTTCAAATCCCGCTCATGGGGATAGGCATTGGGTCAAAGCCTGAAGCACTATTTTCCTTTATTTCTGCTTCCTTCACTGAAGAACATTTCTTTTAGTGGTCCACCCAGGCCGATCGTTAACAATCACAGACCCTATTATATCGAGTTCTCTCTAGGACTTGACACCATGACATGAATCCGAAATATTTGGGCAAACTCAATTGTTTAACAATAACTTCTTTGTTCATGAAAGAATCGTGATGTAAATACAGAATTATATTATTGACACAAACTGAAAAACCATAAATTGCCAATATATTATAAATAAAGAAAAAACATTGCGGTTAAATTAAGAGAAGTGAAAAAAATTGTGGTCATTCGGTGGAAAAAGAAGTGGATATCTCGCTCCATCGCAGAGCTGTCAAAGAACCAATCTTTTAATTTAATTTAAATGCGATTTTTTTGATGAATTAATAAAAACTCATTTGTCTGGCGAACAATGCATTAAATTATTCACAAAAAATATGTCATTGGAGCTTAACACTTGGCCGACTGGGTGTATGAGTGTTTTGGGTGTGAATGTTGTGAGTGTTCGAATGAGCACTCATTGCACTGGAATTGTGAATTGTGAATTGAATTTGATTTAAACAAATGAGGATCATAATTATTATTATATAGCCGGCTGACAGTTCATGATGTCATGATATCATTTTGGAGGCGTTTGGACTAAGCGTTGGGGCTGTAAATTTTCGCCTCATTAAAGCTAGACACAATTAGGGGCCAAATGTCTAGCAGAAATGCAAATGATTGATAAATACTAAACGGAATATCTCTCTCATTTCTCGGCAACTATATGTTGTTGTTGTTGTTGTTGTTGTGTGTGGGCCCAAATGGATTTTCACAAAAACTGGGAATATTATTTTTGTTTGTGAAATAATTTACCCTCGATAAGCGTCAACGTCTGCTTCAAATCGAAATACAATCTAGGGGGAAAATTATTTCGGTATATCTGTGTGTGTTGACAGACAGTTTGATTGATGATACGAAACTCAACGAGCTGAAAATCTAACTTAAATTAATGAAAATGTTTTGCTCCTAACCAATCTCAATCCCATGTCCAATTCCAATTCCGATAGAAATTCCTAATGAAAGTCCCTTTCCCTTTGATTCCGTAAATTTGGACAATTGTTTGTTTTGTGCCAAATCGAAGTCGACTTCTGTTTAGTGTTTCTGGTGTTTTGGATGCTCAGTTTTACTGCCAAAGTCTGCATAATACAATAATAATACTAATATTTTTTATTGCTTCCATTGAATTTTTCCTACGACGCACAAAACAGAATCTTTTCATTGTTTTTACTGCTTCTCTTCTCTTACCCGATTGTTCGGTTCGGTCCATTGTTTGCCCGAAAGCCCCAGTCATTTTATATCCAAACAATTTTACAAAACTCATAAAATCATATGCAATAAGCCAGAGCAAAATTATTTATATTAATGATATGCATAAATACGTTTATAAGTCGACCACCGCCTCCAGCCCCACGCATTTCCCGTTCCCCCCGGGCACCCAGAACAGAAGCCAGGCAATTGTCTGTGCCCCGGCCGATCGGGAGAGACGCCAAATCATTGGACCAGTTGAAATCTAAACAAATTCGCCGTGCAAGACAAACATATTCCAGACATTGTTTAGATCTCAATCGGCCCATTTCATTTTCGACAGCCCCGAAAAGTTCAAACTGTTATCAGTTGCAATTTGGTGACTCAGCAACACTGTTTAGCAAAATTGGTACTTCGAAATATCCTCAATATATCAAGATATATCACATTAGATCAAAATCACACCCATACCCAACTTGACAGTTCTTAAAGTTCTTACACAGATCACAAGATCCTTTATGATACCGTAACTAGTTATTGTTTCAATAGATAATGTCATGTTTATATGGATTTATGCGGCAAACTATAGCTCCATTGCAAATTATCCAAAGATCATCTACTACTCTTCAAAGCTTGCATAATTCTCCCGAAGTTAATCTACGCAGAATCCATATCGATTGTCTCATATGCAGTACGGTATAAGCACAGGAGCCCAAATGGCCATAGCAACCGTATCGGGTCAAAGCCTGAAGCATTATATTCCTTTATTTCTGCTTCCTTCACTGAAAAACTTTTTTTTACGTGGGTGGATTTCATATCATACGCCCTAACCTAGTTTTTCTAGGAGGGGTCCTGCCTATCGACATAAGCGGGACTCGAACTCGCACCTCTTGTTTGTCGGAACCGTGCGCTATTCACTGATCCACTGAGGCCCCGATGTAAAATTGAATGACAATTGTATAATTTTTTGATCGTTTTATGTGCCAATCTTCGAAAAACCTTTGTCTAGGGTTTGAGAAGTTCTCATGCCTAGTTATTCTAACTTCGAATATGGGTATTTCCATGGAAAAGTCAACCTTTTTGACCCGTGCGCGATGTTGGTTTTTAGCATTTATCTTCAAAATAACAAATCTATGAAAATTAATCTTTTCCGCCAATTATAAGGATTCTTAATTGCTATGTGTTATTTAAAGACTGATTTTAAGAAATTTATATTTTTCAAGATATTTGCTAAAAACCGACGTCGCCCACGGGACAAAAAGGTTGACTTTTCCATGGAAATACCCATGTTCAAAATTAACCCTTTAATACCAGCTTTTATAGATATTAAAGGGTTACATGGATTTTGGAATGTCCAAAAATCAAATTTTAAGAAAATCAGAATTAAACTGAAGAAGATAGAAATGTAGGAAAGAGCGGCCCGCGAAAAAAATATATAGGCCTAAACCAAATTTTATTCTTTGACCGTATCTTTCTCAACATTTCCAAAATCGGTTGTCACGATTATTTTAGAAACTCAGCGTTTTTAATCAAATTTGCACAGGTCATTTAGATAGAATCCTCTCGTGATAAATCAAAGGACTTTCCAAAAATCATATTGTTTTATTTGCATCTCTGACAAAAGTTCATTTATATATCTTTTCGCAAAAACCCTCGGCTAATTACAAGATATTATCATCTACTCGCCGATGAAAGTAGATATTACGGCCCTCAAAACCAGTGTAACCCCTTAAAAGTCCAAAAATATCTATAGCAACTCGCTCATAATTTGTTACGATGCATTCGGCTCGCGTTTAATGGGACATAAAATATAATTTAGACCAATATAAATCTTCATAAAATTAATGTTATGCATTGCAGAATATTGTAAAATTAATTTGATTGCCGAAATTTTGCTAATCATTTGGTGATTTGTACAATGTAGACAATTAATTTATGTGGGAATAATTCGGGGAAAATGGCAATTGTTGCGGAAATTCATGAAAATTAAAATTGGCAACAATTTCGGTATGTACTCCGCTTGGAATTCAGATTCATTACAGACTATTTGTCCAAAATGTGATTAAAGGGGGGAGGTAAACCGGAGCTCATACCGAAAACGAAATACATAGTAAGAGCTTAATTTACAGTACAGATGGTCTATCCAGTTTCGACATCAAATATGATAATATACATTAATTTCCCGTTTTGCGCTTTGTTTCAGATATTTTTGTATCATTGAGATGAATAATTTTGTGTGTTTAAGATACTTTTGTATCTTTAAGATACTTTTGTATCTTTAAGATACTTTTGTATCTCTAAGATACTTTTGTATCTTTTAGGTACAGTTGTATATTTAAGCTATTTCTAATGGAAATTTTTGCATCGCAAGCTTAAAATCAGATAAAATGTGTATTATGAGATTGATTGGGTCTATCCCGGCAATAGATACTACTGTATCTTTAAGATAAATTTGTGTGTTTAAGATACTTTTGTATAATTAAAATACTTTTGTAACTTTAAGATACTTTTGTATCCCAGAGATATTTTTGCATCTTTTAGATAATTTTGTATCTTTTAGCCATTTCTAATAGATATTTTCGCATCCTAAGCTTAAAATCAGATAAAATGTGTATTATGAGATTGATTGGGTCTATCCCGGCAATAGATAGTACTGTATCTTTAAGATAATTTTGTATCTTTAAGATACCTTTGAATTTTTAAGATACGTTTGTATCTTTAAGATACTTTTGAATTTTTAAGATACTTTTGTATCTTTAAGATACTTTTGTATCTTTGAGATACTTTTGTATCTATAAGATACTTTTGTATCTTTTAGATACAGTTGTATATTTAAGCTATTTCTAATGGAAATTTTTGCATCCCAAGCTTAAAATCAGATAAAATGAGTATTATGTGATTTATTGGGTCCATCCCAGCACGTTTTGAACAATTGCCATCACAAACTGCTACCCAAAACCATAGAAACCCAACCCTCTCGATTACCGATTTACTCATTTTTAGATGCCAAGTAATTCTCTTAATTGAGTACTTTTAATCCACTAATAATGAACCACTTCAAGCACTACATAAACTCATCAAATCATTCCATTTACAAATCATAAATGTGCTCTAAAGTGTTGTTGCGATGACGTTGTGCTGTTATTTCGTTATTTCGGAACTCAATTGTATTATAATATATAAACATATGCATCGCATCAACAATAAAACTATCGATCAATAAATGTTCGACCCGGCAACGATCTGAGAGTAGATATTTTCCAGGGTCTCTCCGACTGTCCTTCCGTCCAGCCGTCCATCCATCTGTCAGTCAGACAATTGAACACATTTCATGCAAAATTGAGTAAACAGCAACAATGAGCAGAAATTTTGGGATATTTCGTATTATCGTAATGCAATAGACCCCGCCGCCTCATCGACTGTATACATTTCCGTTTGTCAGTCCAAGTTCATTCGGGCATTGTTCCGTTTCGTTCCGACCCGTTCCGCTCTGTGTTGTGCTCTAATTGCTCTGCGGATCCGTGGGCCGTAGGCGGGAGATATTAAAAAGCAACATCAAACGGTAATTGCCACCTTTATTGGGGGCCGTTCATAATTTGTGTGCTCCTAAATAAGTTGGCTTTATAAGCTCGAAAAGTCGACAAAACATATGTTGGCCCAATTGCCTGGCTGTTTTCGGCTGGTTAATTGTGGGATTTGTTTTTGTTATTGTTTTTGTTATTGTTCCCTCTATGTGTCCGATTCTTTCCCGATGGAAAATTTGCCGCCTCGAATACTGTTTATTTGCCAAATTATATTGCACTCGGGTATTTATTATTTTTATGCCGCGATTTCATATACATAATATACTCGTATTATATAAATTTAATTACACTCGAAATGATCTCTGGCTGCGATTGAAATTGTCTGCCCAACTCTGGCCATGTGCTGGGCATCTTTGGCCAACTTTTAATGATGCCCCCCATTGATCTCCTCCTCCTCCCGAATGCCACGCCCATTTGCCCAGCACGTCGTGCGTCCCGCACGTGTTGCACGCACAGCAATTCCTGTTGAATTCACATAACATTAGTTGCCTTCTATATGTCGGTCTATTGTATATATGTATTGTGGGTGGAAATTGTATCTGGGAAATCTATTTTAATGCGAATCGTACGGCTATTTCTGAAGCCATTTAAACGCCATGGGCAGCACATTAAGTGGCCGCCGAGCAAGTTGTACAAATCGTGTAAATACCTCGTTGTGCCCCCACGAAACTTTTGGAAACCGGAAACGGGACAAACTTTCCACTCAACATATCCTGGGGCAACACCTCAAGACAGCTGTCATATTTTCAGCTTAAACGCATTAAGTTTATTCCGGTAATTAAGTGCCATAATTTATGGCAACTTTAAACTTCGCCACACTTTATTAGTCCATCGAGAGTATCTTTAAGTCGTTCACATCCTCCTGTTTTCATTGTATTTCCTTTGTTTCCTACAGCTGCGGGATATTGCCTCACATGAAAATAATCGATGCTAAAGGCGACTCTCAAAACAAACAGCTCAGAAAATATTGTTTTGGGAATATATAAAACCATTTTCCAAAATTTCAAAACTTTACTTAATCGATTTTAAGCACATTTTTTTTAATTCATTAAATTGTAATAGCAATTATATTCTTATCGAAGGTACATATTACTGCATTGAAGGCGACATCATAGACACCCAAAAGTTACCTTCAAAATGGTCAGAGGGAAAACGAAATCGATTAGGGCTTGGCACCATACCCGTCGTTCGTAAAGATAGGACCACTATATCACATAACTGATATACAACTAGAAATAGCTTTTCTCCATATATCACATGTTTCTTTATCTAATGCATTTACATTTTAAAGACAATTAAGTTTCTTTAATATGTATTTATCCTCCAAATTTCAAAAAAATCGGATTTTAGTTGTATTTATAGACTAACTTTCGGTAGACAAGTTTTGAATTGGCTGAGAGCTAAATTAGTCATTTTTAATCAAAAATTTATGAACAGAAACTGTCTTACTTTCCTTCACGGCTCAGTTTTTTAAATCTTAAAGAGTTTATTCCGAAGATGGCGCAAAAACAAAATCTTACCAGTAAAAATTTGTAGGGGCATACAAAAGACTTTACCCAGTTTACTTGGCACTGAAGCAAATACATATATATTTCCTAAAAATTTTATTTTTCCCAGGAAACTTTATAATCATATCGATTATATAGCTAATGCTCAGGACGGTATCAATTCATAGTTTTTGGAAGTTAATAATTCATATTAAAATTATTCTTAAATAGGATAAAAGTTTTTCAATTTGTTAAGATATGATGAGGATCGACGGAGCACAATACACATTGTGAAATCGTTATAAAGGGTGTCCCAATTAGACTTTGAGCTTGAATAGGGCGCAATTGGTTCGAAAATTTTCAAATTATCTTACATCATTTGAAAGGTTACAAAGTAGTTGTGGAAGTAGAAGTTGGAAGATAATATTGCGCAGAGGCTCACCGCAACTACCCCGAAATTCGTTTAAATCGAACAAATTTCAATCCTCTTGGCATTTCGAACTATCGGCATTCGACTGTATATTATTATTATAATTACGATATGTTTAATAAAAACCCTATCGCGTCACAGCCTGAAGCACTGTTTGTCGTTATTTTTACTTGATTCACTGAAAATTTTCTTAGCCAGGTAAATTTCAAATCCTACGTAACAACCTATTTTTGGACATGGATGAGGCTAGAACCCACGATATCTTTTTTGGCGGGTGCGTTATTCACTGATCAATCAAATAAAAACAATATATTATATGTTAATAATATTTGACTCAAAGTTAAACTCGACTTTCGAAAACTTAATTTTTAAAATATACTAAGAATCCTTTATTATTTTAAAAAATATTGAGTAGACTTCAAGAAGACTACTTTCAGACCTTTATAACAAATGAAATTGACAAGTATTTCTTATAACAAGCCAAGTTGTCCGACTACTAAGTGAGGAAATCATAGAACATATTTTTCAGATCCCTGCATTATAGGGAAAACTTTATCAATGTAAAGTTATCAAAAAATACAAAAAGTTGGTAAATAACAATTGGATTATAATAAACCTGCAAGTGAGCTAGGTGACAAATATAAATAGCGACCCTCGCACTAAATATTTTTTTAGAAGTATTGGAGAATTTCGCAAAGGTCAATTCAGAATGTTCAATCAATTCACGCAGACCCAAAATATGCTCTATGAAATCGCATCAAATCGAATATATTTTGTTTACCAAATATATCATTTTCTTAATACTGCATTCTTATGGCAGATGAATGATATTCATGAGTTTAAATCAAAAGAGATTGTTTACTTTGGCTGTTTATAAACATTGCAATTGTCTGTTGTTGTTCCAAAAGGGAGAAACTCGGAACACAATCGATATACAATCGATTCAATATGCAATAATTAAGACGATTGTTGAATTGAAATTATAAATTATTAATAGACTCTCCTAAAGGAGGAGTGCGAGTGGGAGTGGTTGGGAGGGAGGCTGGTCACTTACAGAGCTCCATCATATCCATGGCATCCAAAGCATCCTGTGGCGGCGTTGCCATCACGCTCAGCATTTCGGGCATTTCGAACTATCGAAATCCTGCGACCGACCGATTGCACGTGCTAATTGCCGAGCAGGTGCCGTGCAGCGAGCGCGGGAGGGTGCATTATATCAATAATTGACTATTTCAATATATAAATTTCACAATATTTGCGCGTATTTTTGCACTGCAAACTGCAGTTTGTTGTGCCAACAGAGGCTAAAATTAGTTACACAAAACCAAATACAAAATATATAGAAAATACAAAAACAAAAACAAAAAATATAGTAAAAATGTGGAACACACAGAATCGAGTCAAAAGTCGCTCGATATTGACTATATATTTACGCTAATATATCGAACTATGGACATAAAACAACAAACATTGCCGACCGTTGTTGTTGCCGTGAAATCGAAAGTGCACACAAATTTGCACAAATTATTTTGCACTTGGAAACGTATCGGCCGATATTTTGGAAAATCTAAAAGATACTATTCGATATACGCCCGTTTCTGCCGTTTCGATCGCCCGTCCGCTTGCTTTGACGGCTGTGCGGTAAATGTTTTTGCCGCTTTGTCAGTTTCCTTCGCTGCTTTTACTTTCAGCTTTTCTTTTTCAAATTTTCCTCTTTTTTTTCTTTTTGTCTGTTTTCTGAAATTTCGGCCAATTCGGCCTAGTCGTGCCATCCCATGCCATGCCATTCCTTGGACATGAGTTCGTACATGTATTTCGAATATACATCTATATTTTTGGCCACACATTGCTCCACAATTGCTCCCAAACTGTGCGCGATCATCTCATGGAATTTCGGTGCGCGTGCTCTTAAGCCGATCGCCGCCCGAGGCACGAAGTCACCCAGAGCACCTCATCCGAATGGCTACACTGGAGGCGGCGTAGTCAGCCGAGTGCTAATCGCGGGGTTTTCTATGCTCACGGAGAGCTTCCCGAACGGTTGAGCACGTTTCGGATTCGCAAACGAATTGGAAATTCAGAATTTTCAACATTTATCGAGTGTCCGTCGAAGGAGCTACACGCACTCGCTTTCAACTGAAAAGTGAAATTAAAAGGAAAGTCACCTATTGATAAGACCATTCATTGGCTGCTCTTTTAACCTTTTTTCATACGTATAGTCGAACTTCTCTATAGTGAGCTTCTATACAATGCAGGTCTCCCTATTATGAAATCAATTTCAAACACACAACTTTTCGTTGCAATTTAAATTGTTATTATTATGTGGCTATAACAACCCTATCGGGTCACAACCTGAAGCATCTTCCTCTGTCGAGGCTTTTTGCTTTTTTTCATTGAATACTTATTTTTAAAAAATGGGTGGATTTCAAGTCCTACGCCAAAAACCTAGATCCAAACTAGGAGGGTCACGTCAAATGACCTGAGCAGGAATCGAACCTACGTCTCTTTGTTTGGCAAGCCAGTGCGCAATGCCTACCGAGACCCCCAATTTAAATACATCTATGTAAAATTTCTGTATAATGAAGTTTCTATATAATGAAGAGATAATCTGGTCCCGTCAATATTCATTATTGGGAAGCTCAACTGTATTACGGTCCAGGCTTGTGTTCCTATAAATTTTGGAGCTATGCCGGAGTTCTGTGGGATGAATTTTGAGGATTTTAAAAACCGAAAATATCTCGGAAAAATGAAAAATTTAAGAAAATGGAATTTTGATGGAGAATCATCATGGGTCATGTTCTGCGCATTTTGAGCTACGCCGGAGTCCTGTGGGATGAATTTTGAGGATTTTAGAAAACCGAAAATATCTCGGAAAAGTGAAAAATTTCCTAAAATGGGATTTTGATGGAGACTCATCATGGGCAATCTTCCGCGCATTTTGAGCTATGCCGGAGTCCTGTGGGATGAATTTTGAGGATTTTAGAAAACCGAAAATATCTCAGAAAAGTGAAAAAGTTGCGAAAATGGGTTTTTGATGGAGAATCATCATGGGTCATGTTCCGCGCATTTTGAGCTATGCCGGAGTCCTGTGTGATGAATTTTGAGGATTTTAGAAAACCGAAAATATCTCGGAAAAGTGAAAAAACTACAAAAATGGGATTTTGATGTAGAATCGTCATGGGCAAGGCTCCGCGCATTTTGAGCTATGTCAGAGTTCTATGGGATGATTTTTAAGGTTTTGGTGTCAAAGAATCCATTCCAGAAAACCGTAAATTTCTCGGAAAAGTGATAGTTCTACGAAAATTGGATTTTGATACTTTTTAGAAAACCGTATATTTCTCGGAAAAGTGAAAAACTACGAAGATGGGATTTTGATACATTGCTGAAAACCGTGAAAACCAATGATTCTTTCCAGTGACCAGTTTTAAAGCTTAAAAATCATTATCAATCTGTCAATGTTGATGAACTAACTGAATCCCTCTCTGGATTCCGATGCGTATCTCCTGCTTTTGCACTTTCGTATATACTCTGCCAATCTTTAAGTTTCTAAATCCAAACAATTAATAACGTACCCAAAATCCATTTAACATCCTGCTGTATTTAATTTAAACGCTACTTTTTGACATTCCATTACAAACGCCTCCATCGGCTACTGCTCCTCCTACGAAAAATGTTAGCTGTATTTCGTATCCTACGGCCCAATCCCACAGCTGTGGGACCCGACTCGACTCCAACTCGACTTCAACTCACACATTCCTTTGCTCGAATTGACAAATTCCAGAGCACACATGTGGGCAGCTCCCAGCTCTAGCTCTGGGAGCTGAGGGTTAATGTACTGCGAAACTACTTAAAACCGACCCCCAAAGAACTGCATCTACACCCAATCCCCCGTCCCGCACTCGCCAACAACATGGGTCACAACGAACTAAATTGTTTTGTATAAAAGACAAAAGCTCTCCGTATATCTTTTTATTGCATGCATATTGATTGAGCTTCGATATCCATACGAATGCCCCTTGTGGGGCCTCCCGGCCAGCTCCATTATTTATTGTCATCGAGTGCGGGACACAAAGTGATATCCTTTGGCAACTGATGTGCTCCCCGTAGCCTTTGTAATTATCTTTCATATAGTACAAGCTCATATCCTGCCATTGTCCTGCCTTTGATTTTCGATTCGGGATAAAACAGCGCTCGACTTTATTAGCAAACTGTCAAAACTTTTGACACTCGATTGTGTCTCTGACCTGCTGCAGGTCCTACTTTTGATATTTAAATGTTGCCATATGCCAGTTGTCAGTTGCCAGTTGCCAGTTGCCAGCTGCCATCTGCCAGTTGTCCCACTGTCAGTTTGACAGTAAAAACTTGAGTTTTTTGGCTTCAGTTTCGCACGCTGCGTTTTACCCAAGTTTGCAGCAGCTTTTGGCCCTGGCCTCAAGGCCGAAACAATCGAAATCTCCACCCATTTTCAGCGTTGACCTGGCTTAATTAGTTCTGCCGCAGCTCTGCCGCTGACTTGTTACCAATTATTATAATTCACACTGGCCAACGGGATCGGAGTGCTCAGCCTTGGGCCTTGAGCCTCGGGCCTGGGGCTATTATGAGGCTTCACCTTTTAAGGCTTTAGAATAATTCACATTATGCTTGTTTAACAGGCGGCTTTGGATTGTGGGAATATATATTGAAGCTAGAGGGAAAATTCTTGAAGTCCAAAATGGGCTTAAAGAATTTGGAAGATTATCCTTTAAATCCTTTAAGCTTATATGCCAGAGAATCATGTCGCATGCTGGCTCTGCTTTGCAGAGCGATTACTGACATATGCTCTAGATATTACTATATGGTTGCTCCACATGAGAGAAAATTGTAGAATGTCCAGGGAGTATAGGGTAGCCGAGACCCTGAACCTCATAAGCCATAGGGAAATACATCTAGGAGGAACCAAGTTCCAAAACCTAGCGCCTCATGAACCATAGGAAAATACATCTGAGACGAACCAAGTTCAAAACCTAGCGTCTATGATCTTCATCTCGATTATAGACAAGGTTCTCCAAGACGCTCTTCAAATCGAAATACTGTACAATATATAGTACAATGTGTAAATTATAACATTTAATAAAATTTTAAAATGAAAACTCCAACAAAATTTTCAAAATTATTCACATTTTGTTTTCAGTTTATAATTAGGATATATATATTGTTTAAAAACATATATAAATAGTTCCAAAAGCAATGTGTACTTTCGGTTTTCTAAAATCCTCAAAATTCATCCCACAGGTCTCCGGCATAGCTCAAAATGCGCGGAGCCTTGCCCATGATGACTCTATATCAAAATCGCATTTTCGTAAATTTTTCACTCTTCCGAGATATTTTCGGTTTTCTAAAATCCTCAGAATTCATCCCACAGGACTCCGGTATTGCTCAAAATGCGCGAAAGATTGCCCATGATGATTCTCCATCAAAATCCCATTTTAGGAAATTTTTCACTTTTCCGAGATAAATACGGTTTTCTAAAATCCTCAAAAATCATCCCACAGGTCTCCGGCATAGCTCAAAATGCGCGAAGCCTTGCCCTTGATGACTCTATACCAAAATCAAAATCCCATTTTCGTAAATTTCTTACTTTTCCGAGAAATTTACTTTTCCGAGAAATTTACGTTTTTCTGGAATGGATTCTTTGACACCATAACCTTAAAAATCATCCCACAAAACTCTGACTTAGCTCAAAATGCGCAGAACCTTGCCAATGATGATTCTCCATTAAAGTCCCATTTTCGTACATTTTTCACTTTTCCGAGATACATATATGCATCGTGTCAATTTTTCATTAAGGAACGCAATGTGTGTTCAACACATTCCCGACTCCAAACTCCTGACTCCTAACCCCACTTCTAACTCCTAGATTCTGACTCCTGATTCCTGACTCCTAACTCGACTCCCTACGCCTGAACCCTGACTTCTGACTCCTGACTATATGAAGTAAAGCTTCATATTAAATTGACTTTATGTCTTTGTAAAGAAACTATTTTTTATGAAAAATCCAGTCGATTCTGATGAAATTTTTAATTTGGTTCGCAACCACCAATTTAATTTTGTTGTCACAAAGGCAGATTCATTCGAATTAGAAAAAAATCTAAAAAACTACAGGTATTTTAGTTATTCTATGAACATATGACAAAAGCTGAAAAGTTTGAAAATAATAAAGCCTTCAGCAAAATAGAAAACTGAGCCAATGGGATTTAAAATAATAGTAGATCTGCGACTACGAGGGTTGCTAAGTATAGGGTGTTCCAATAATAGAAGAAGTACTTTGTTATGGATTAAAATTCACGATATCGATACATTCCTGCCAAATTTTATGTTATTGTCAACGTGACTGTATAGGATTGTATGTTATGGATCGCTACACGAAAGAGGATTGCAATAGTCGAATTTTGGATTTAAATCTAGAGATCGATACACTAAAACTAATTGCGCAATCACATTTCCTTCGTGATCAGATCGTGTCTGATATTGCTTTCGTCCGTCGACAAACTTAAAAGATCGAACGATTTGACACTGTATCAGACATTCAGGATGTCCCAAATTCCCTCGAAAAATAAAAACATACAAAATCATATTAAAGGAGAAACTCGATTGTGACGTAGGACTTGATTTCCACCCGCGCTAGAAAGATCTTCAGTTAATGAAGCAGAAAGAAAGGCAAATTGTGCTTGAGGTCGTGACCCGACAGGGTTGTTATGACAATATTATAATAATAATGCAATAATGTGGCCTTTCGAATACTTTCAAAAATTTTAAACAGTTTGCGTTTTATTCAAAATGAAAGTACCACAAGTCTTAATCGAAACACCCTTCTGGCCTAGGTCCCTTTTAGATCTATTAGGACGCAATTGTGTATGTGCATCACTTTTGTCCAAACAAAAAAAAATAAAAATATTTTTAAGTTAACTTTTTTAAGAAAATGTGGTGAAGCTGGCAATGACCTGAAGAAAGAATCGGGTATCCCCAATAATTAACCTCAATTATAAATAAGAGACAAAACGAATTCATCCATTTAGTTAAACAGTTTTTAACTATTGTAATACAATCACTGAACTAAAACTAAAACTACTCCATACTACCATATCATATTATCATATAATGATAATCGGATTTTCCGCATATTTCACATATTTTTAAAGCTTATTTTTTTAATTTGATCAAAGAAAACGTAAGATATACAAAATGAAATTCTACATTCCAAAATATCAAGCGCAAACTCATTGCAAAACTCCTCTACAAAATTAATTTTCAGTGAATTATTCTTTTGGTTAGGAATTCGCCTCGAAGAACGTGTTCTCCAATCGCCGGTTTGTCTCGCGCAATTATCACACTGAGAGACATCGTCGATGTTATTTTTTAATGGTATTGCGAGGCCATCGAATAGAACAAACAAACAAACGAAATACGCAAAAAATAATAATAATAGAATATAAAATCAGATGAAAAAAAAAAAAAAAAAATAGAAAACTATGTCGAGATATGCCTGAGGCCGGTAACCGATCGGTCAGTACAAAACTAATTGAAAGTGTTATTTTCTGGCGGCGTCATTGTTTTCACTTCAAATACTCTAACGTGGGGAATTTCGCACAGGGAGAACATTATGAAATTCAATTGAAATTCTTCAATATAGTCAAAGACTTTGTGACAAGAATTTTTTCTTCAAATTTTGTTTTATTATATTATTTTGCAATATAATCGAACTTAAAAATTGTCCAAGCTCTTTAAAACCTTCAAAAGTAAATGTTAATTTTCTTCCCAAAATCTTTGTTAGTGCAGGAAAAAGTTGCCTTATTTATGGCAGATATCTGTTCTACACGCTTATCTCGCTTGTTCATTTTGGGCTAGATCCGGTTGTTATGGGGGTTATGAAACCCTTCGAAAAATGCATTTTAGCCAATTTAAACATTTTTTATTCAACTTTTATCTAAAACTTTTTGATGAAATTTTTCGATGTTTTGTGTCTTGAATTTCGGAGGCTCTGAACGTTAAACGTCTCCTAATCTTTGAAAGTTCTTGCTAAAATTCTACAGTATAAGCTTGAAAGCTGTAAATTATGGGTCTTGCCCGACCCTATAGGCAGAGTCCTATAACTTTTGATTTTGAGTCGGAATATACTTTTTCAATCTTTTCCAATTTGATAGCACTGCACTGAAATGGGTGCACTCAATCGATTCTTAAACTGTAACTATTATATCTAAAAGAATGAAATTTTGGATAAAGCATATTAAAAGATGGCTGAACACAATTTTTTAAATTTGGTAGATGTGTGATATCTTATTCATGGCTGATTCGGTCATATTATGTGAACAGCTAGATTTATGGCAAGCTTTTGCATAAGTGTATTTCAATCGATGCTTAAACGATAACTATTATATCTAGTAAGATTAAATTTTGGACCAAGCTCATTAAAAGATAGCTAAACACAATTTTTAAAATTAGGTGAATTTGTGATATCTTATTCATGCCAAAATCGGTCCTCTCTTCTGAACAACTATAATTGCGGCCAACTGTTGTGGAAGTGTATTTCAATCGATTTTTAAGCGATAACATTTATATATATAAGGATGAAATTTTGGATCCAGTTCATTAAAAGATGGCTGAACACAATTTTTAAAATTGATGGATGCGTGATATCTGTTTCACGTCTGGATCGGCGCTCATACATAAAGGTTGTTGTTTAAGTGTATTTCAAAGTCGTTGTTGAGGCAAATGAATGTTCTTTAATTAATATTGTTGTTGTTGTTTTTGTCGGCGCCACAGCGCAAATGCAGGCCAAATAAATGGTCATAATTTTTCACAAACGGGCATTAAAATTTTAGTATTGTTTTTGGCTTATAAAAACAAAAACCCCAAATAAGCCGCTGTGGTCGCAGCTAAAATAGACAACAGATGCAAATGGCACAGGCGATACATTATAATTATATAGAATATATGTATGTATTCGAGGTATATAGCTATATATACAGAGATATATATACTCACCACAAAGCACAACAGAGAGAGAAAGTTGGTATTACTCGCGCCTCAATTTATTGCTTTAATGCATCAAATCTAATGGCTGGCAGAGAGTTCTCTGTTCCGAAACTTCCCTGTTCCGAAACTATATATATACATACATATATGTATTATTCACAATAGCAGCAACAAATTGTTTATTTTAAGTGCTGTGTTAATTTTTTTTGACACTTTTTTGGAAAACAAAAAAAATTATAAAACAATTAACAAATTGAAATGCAAATGTGAAATAGAAAATGGAAAATGGAAAAGAGAAAAATGGGAAATTGATATAGTACGTTGAGGCCCAGAACGACTGCAACGCGCTCCGACACTGTTGGCCAACTGAAATATATATCGAATCAAATGACTGGACGTAAAAGTTTTTGGAATCGCCACAAAGCTGGCAGCAAAAAATGGCATTCAAATGTGAAATACGCGAGCCCAACGGAATTATTATTATACTACGGAATATTCAAAATTCTATATGGGGCCAAAAGAAATGGGAAAAATTGGAAAAAATGAAAAGATGGAAAATTGAAAAATGAAAAATGAGAAATCAAAATAACAAAAACCAAATGAATTCACTTAGACGGGAAATAAGTAATTTGGCTGAATGATTGGAACCGCGCACATGGACCGTACGTGGACCGAAGATGACGCGGCACTGAGCGGCCGGCAGCAGCTAACCACGCGGAGACCAAGGAAGGAACAGCATCAACATCGACCCCAACAGCAGCACCATCAGCACCATCAGCACCATCCGCACCAGCACCAGCTTCAGACCAAACATTCAACAGCAGCAACAACACCAAACTGAAGATAAACAAAAGTTATGATTCCGAAATAAACTAAAATTTGATTTGTTCAGTGTTCGCGCGAGTCACATCGCTTGTTATACCCTGTAATTTCGATACATGCGTGGAGCATGTGCCAAAATAGACATAAGACTATTTAATAAAAAGTTACTTACGCCGAAGCTTGTATACAATTTCCTGAACAGACTTACGGCTTACTTTGCCAAATCTACCAAAACATCTAGCCCTAAATCCGATTGAAAATTCGAAAATTTGCGTGACATTTCTCATTGAACACTGGAATAGAAACTCTAAAAAACTAAAGAAATCGGAACGAAATCGTCTGAAAGATAAAGTAAAACATATCAACCCAATATTACTTTATAAGTTTTTTTAGTTTTACGTAAAATGTCGCAATAATTACGCTCGGCTTATGTTGATAAGCACTTTATTAACATTTTTTCCGATCAAAAATTGGTTTAGATATATTATGGATTGAAATTAAGGGAATTAAGCTAAAATTTAATCTGAGAAATATATAAATTCTTTATAAAATGTCTAAAAGGAAAGACAATAAATGAAAGTAGAATTGAAAATAGTTTCCGTACTGTTCTGTTATTCACTATAGAAACCATTATTAGAAAGGAATAGCAATGCTTGCCTACTGAAATTTTGTTGTATGCTATAGTATTTCGATCCTTTTAAAAAGTTAGTAGAGCAATAGATAATAAAGAAATTTAAGCGTGTTTGAAATTTCATGTAATTTCATGATAGTTTAGATATTATAAAAAATATGATTAAAACCGTCTTTGTGTTGTATATGGGTATTTCCATGGAAATGTCCCCCCACATATATTGTAATCCGAGCGTTTCGGCAAAATAAGTTTATTTGCCATGTTTCATAATGATAGCTCACTGACGGACTAGTTTATATACTAACATTTAGACGGACACGCAGACAGATGTATATATTATTATTATTATCGGGTCAAAGACTGAAGCATTATTTTCCTTTATTTGTGCTTCCTTCACTAAAGAACTTTTTTTACGTGGTTGGATTTCAAATCCTAGGGCACAACCTAGTTTTTCTAGCTGGAAAAACATAATCGATTTCTATTTGCATCCTGACTAATCTGGAGTTAGCTTTTGGTCTATGCATAACACGTGCATTAGATCATAAGATATATAATATAATAATTTATTTGAAAAGTATAAAAACTACATCATATATTAATATATGAGATACTTTTATATTGGTACCGATTCGAATGAAAATCTTTTAAGATTTTCCCCACAGTCTCGTTGAATGAAACATAATTCATTGAGTTCTCAAAAAAGATCATGATATCCTACTTCAGACAGAAGTCTGTCTTGATAACTTTTGAAAATGATGTAATGTGCTTCACATTGTTATCTATAATTCGTAGTAAATTGCGTTCAGATATTATCAAAAATATAGCGTTGGCAGATGGATCAAAAAGAACGCATAAGTGGTGCATCATTATGATAGACAACTGTATAAACACTAAGATATTAGGAATTTAGTACAATAGTTTTTCAAAAAAATTTTGATTCACGTTTGTTTTAGCTTAAAGAAATGTCTTTTTGTCTGCTTTTCAGTTTCTGCTGCACAGGGTATTTGCTAGCGCAGCACTCCCCGGCAAGTCGGAGCACTATTGTTTTATTTTTGGCCCCGCCACTGGCCGACCAAGTTTGGAATCTGAAATATTTACGTAGATGCACATACCTAAATGTCTGCGTGTTTGCCGTTTGCCGTTTGCCGTTTGCCTGTGCGTTGTGTCTGTGCCCCTGCGGCGGAGTGACTGTGCCCGCTTGCCACTTGCCACTTGCAACTTGCAACTCTCCGGAGTTGTGCAGCAGCCGCACACACTGGGTGGCCGCCCCGGTCCAGTCGCATTGGGAGCAGCACGGCCAGCTTTGCACTCACTATTTTAGTCCATGGAGGAATCGTGGAGTTCATGAAAAGGCAGAGGCACATGCCGCATGCCGCATGCCGCATGCTGCATGCCACTTGGCAGTTGCCATTCAAATGGCGATTCAATGTGCAATTAGTTAACTTCGACTGCATAATTGCATTTTGAACAGGCGGCGTCGTGCGTGATCCGAATTAAAGATGCAAAAACCCGTGTTTGTCACTTGTTTTTGAGTTGTTGTTGTTGTTGTTTTTGTTGTTTGTTATTTGCAAAATATCGTTATTTAATCGCATTTAATTTGCATATAAATTTATAACACTCGCATGAATGCCAATGCATTCTATAGCTATAAATCAATTTGCCGTTTCTTTGCCCGACTATTTGGCTAATTGAAAAGCGATTTTCCGACTGCATTTCCCAGTCAATGACGGCCCATTCGAACATATCGCCTAAGAGGCTTAAGGGAAATCGATCCCAATGCAAGCACGAATTAATTGCATTTCGGTTTTATTTATTTATTTCAATTGAAAACGATTCAAAAGTCTAAACTTTGTTTTACTGCAACTCGCAGGACTCTCGACAGACGACAGTCTTTGATGGCATTATACGACTTTATATACATATATGTACATACATATATATGGAAATAATGTGGTTCCAATTGATTCCTTTGGCAAAGATGTTCCAACACGACAGAGCGCTGCAGTAAGCAGTGCTTAACTGCCAAATACCCTGTGAAACAGTTGCAATTGCATATTCTATTTGAAGCAAATGCAATCTGCATATGGGACGTTATGGGGCCTCGGAGGACCAGTGTATAACGCATTGTCCCGCCAAGCAACAGGTGCGAGTTCGAGTCCCGCTCATGTGGATAGGCTTGACCCTCCTAGAAAATCTAGGTTGTGGCGTAGGACTTAAAATCCACCCACGTAAAAAGATCTTCAGTAAAGGAAGCGGAAAAAAGACTAATAGTGCTTCAACCTTTGACCAAATGGGGTTGTTATGGCTATATAATAATAATAATATGGGACGTACATACCCAATTTGGTGCTCTACAACTTCTATATTATAGAATCTCCGTGTTTATATGAAGCTTAACCCTATGTCATATATGTACAAATTTCATTGCTAAGAAATGGAAAATTCCTTTTACTACATTTTAGGGAGATATCATTTTGCATGACATATTCTTTATACTTCCTTCGTGCACCGAAATACCAATTTTCAGAACTTCGTCGCGATAATCGTGGCTGAAGTGCATCAACATTTTGGCAAAACCGGATTCTATAATGATAGTCCTAACATTTTATCGTTTATCGGGTGAACGGGGCGTGACATCTAAAATTTGAAACAATCTTGATTGGAGTATGCTATACACCGATCTTCAGACGGACAGGCAAGAAGAAAGACGGGCAGACCGATTTACAGATCATACAGACAGGCGCAAGGGTAGGCAGACGCACAGGCAGATGGACATATTTGATTTAAATCGGATAATTTTAACTAAGGTAAATAAAGCCTTCAATTTACTTGACCTAACATATAAACTTTATGAGATCTATCATGATTACTTCTGCCTATTATACACATTCCAACAAAATTATTCTTTCTCTATCCCATTTTTCACATGAAATCATGGTAACAATCGGGTACTACCTAATCAAAGATTATATTAATAACTAACTATAGATGTTCACAGAGTTGATTTTAAATTAAGATAAGTACACAATCTATTAGAAAATGAAATCGGAAATTGATATGGTTTACGAATATGATACATACGATATATGAGTCTGGGAACCAAATTTCAAGCTTGTAAATATGATAAGCTAACGAGTTCAATTTGTTCAAACATATAAACTATACAGAGCGTTATATATAGTTTATTAAAGTTACCAAGATAACTTATTTCTGTTGGGTACAAAATTTTCACAAAATTTTTATAGAAGTTTATCCCAGTTTCGAGAAAAACCTGATGGAAAGGCTGACAGGCATAAGCTGCTATATCATAAAACTAATGAGTTTTGAATTTAAATATTCGGGAAAACTACAACAATTTGAAAAAGGAAATGTATATCTGGATGGATTTTATGAGTGAACTCTAGACAAATCAAGCAATTAATTCGAAAGGCTAATCCTAATTACGAGTATATATGCCCCATAAAGTTAAAAACTACAGGTAGATACACCCCATTAGGAAGCCCTGCAATTGACATTAGTAAAATAGTATAGTACAATTTTACAGAAGAATAATCTTACCTCAAAATCATTCTGCGTTTGATATTGAATGTACTATATATTATAATATAGAAAATCGCTAAGACTATATAGTTCTGTATGAGATCTTGTCAAATTTCAAGGCAATTAACTATACAGTTAATTCTTTATAATGCTTGATCTAAATCCTACTCCGATTATATTTTCTTTGCCCCTTCGTATATCTTGGATACAATGTTTCATTAGAGATATATTAAAAATTACTGAAAACTGTTTGAAACAAAGCTAAAAGACTCAACTATTTTGGTATACAGTCAACTCTAATATAAAATTTGACTATAAAAAAGCAATTTAGAACCCATTAATATTCTGCATACTCTGCCTAAGATGTGCTCCAACATCTGGCATAATATTTATAGAAACATTTTATCATCATCTGCAACATCTCGATGAGGTCAGCCGCAGAGCAGAAAGGAACGATCAGTGCTCTTTCCCGACTGTGTGTGGTACGCCCAAAAGCCACATGATGCTCTATTGGCTGTTAACGATATCATCAAATTGACATTGTTGCCATCCAAAACCGGAGTTTCCGAAGGGCTGGGCTGCTGGGCTCCTGGGCTCCTGGGCAGCTGGGCCGAGGAGCCATTGGTCTGGTCCGCTGAGTAGCTGGGCGTATTTAAATGCAAAATTCAGTGGGTCGCCTCATTAGTATGCTCGTCACGTATTCTTATGCCCGAACCGGCTCTTCGATTTGAGCCTTCCCCCAGATTTTGCACCCTATCGAGGTCGACGAGCTGTTAAGCTGATGCTGGTCGAAATGCGGTTACTGCAACTTATGGACGATGGATCCAGCGCGTGTCCAGAGCTCATTAGCTTAAAGCTCATCAAAATGGCAATATTTTTGACAGTCTGGCAATAGTGCCGAAAGCAACTTGAAACGTTTCTTTTAACTGCTTTTAAACATTATAATTTCCTTGGGAATTTTCGTACAGTTAATTTTAATTAGCATTTTCATTGTGTTTATTAGAAAATTTCCATATTTTCAATCTAAAAAGAAATTATTTTTGCCCGAAATCAAAGGATGCCCAAGGCATTAGGGAAAATATTATACAATTTTAAATACCCTGATTTGTATGGAGACAAATGTGGGAGAAAGGGAATATTAGTTTTCTTAGAATTTGGATTTAGAATGGGATGAATAAACCTGAATAAACCCTGATTTCTATGGAGACAAATGTGAGAGAAAGGGAATAGAATAGGATGAATAAACATGAAGACTACAGGCGGTATTTATACTTACTTTGGTATCCATTTGTCTGTCCAACCTGAACTTATAAATAGCATGGAGCTAAAGTTACTAAAAGCTGAACTCTGTTAACTATACGCAGTTTAAATTTAAGATTCACGCCCAATTCCCCTGATAAGCTATAATAAATTTTTGATGAATGAGATTAAATTATGGCATTTATAAAGCATTTATCAGTCAAAAACGCAGAATTAATTTTATCAGTATTTTTATCACCCCGCCACTTGCCTGAAAATCGAGCAAATATATACCACGTATATGATTAGGTTAATGCGTACTTAGATAGTCATCATGTTCCAAAGTGGTATCAAAATATAATATATATATGTTTATTCAAGTATGTTAATTGGATCTTTTTTTAATTTTCTACACTTTCCCCATAATTGAAGAATTACATGGAATTCATAGTATATTAAATATCCTCACAATATCCTGAAAGTTTCAAAACAATTGAATAATAAACATGGAAGTTATTAGGGGTATAAATGAGTTCATGTAGTTTTTTTACAAAGATTTAAGCTTTATTATGAAAAGTTGGTTTCATATTTACGCTTCAAAGAATTGTCCATCGCTAGCCACTACTTTTTGCTAACTTTCTGGAAAATCCCGGATTCTGCATCGCAAAAACTCTGGGCTTATTTTGCCATCCCTGAATCGATCCATTCTTTGACTTTATCATAATTGGAGAAGTGCTGGTCTGCCAGGCAATGAGCCATCGATAGGAAAAATGGTAATCAGAAGGATCAATGTCTGGACTATACGCTGGGTGGGGTAGGACTTGCCATCGAAGTGTTTCCAAGTAAGTTTTAACGATCCTACTCACATGTGTGTAAGCGTTATCGTGCTTCAAAATTACTTTGTCATATCTATCCGAAAATTTCGGCTGTTTTTCTTGCAATGCTCGGCTCAAGCATATGCATTGTCGTGGGTAAATCTTCCCCGTGAACGTCTCGTACGGTTTTGGCAGCTCATAATACACCACAACATATGAACATAAGTTTCCAGCTATGGATGTCAGGTTTATCTGTCAATAATGTAAGTTTTAACGACCCGACTAATAGGTAGTCCGAATATTGTGGCCGTTTTTCTTGCAAAGGCAAACAAGTAGCGACATCTGTAATCCAAACCGCACGAACCTATTTATACCCCTAGTAGAGTATCTACCAGTCCAGCAATCTAGTCTGCCAACGCCCTATCTTGCTTTGAGACAAAATTTATGGAAATTATATAATGTCTGACAAAACATAGCATTAACATATTTTGCTTTGAATTTATTAAAAGTCTTTTAATCAATGTGACAAATTGCAAATGGTGGGCAGTAACAGTGATAGTAAAATAGACAGTTCCAGCCTATGTAACAACAGAACCTTGGAAATGTTGCAACAGTTCGGGGAATTGTGCACATCAAAGGATGCTTCAGAGGATGCAGGGGATGCGCCAAAGGACGCCTCCCAGTTTCCCAGTTGAGCCGTTGAATTGCAAACGCAGCTCGATGTTGCCAGTTGCCAGTTGCCAGTTGGCAGTTGGCAGTTGTCGATGCAGTCAAGATGCCGAATATTTAATTGCATTCTTGTGTACCTCCGCAGGATGTGTGCTGCCTCTGCCTCTGCCTCTGCCTCTGCCTCTTCCCCATCCCATGTTGCAGGACTGTGGCAAGTGCACATTTGAATACTTAAACCTCGTCGGCGTCGGCGTCGCGGCCGCTGCGGCCGTTTAATTGTAATTTCGTGTGGAGAGCCCAAATGCTAAATAAACACACGCAGTAACCGACGCAGGCGTGCGTAATGCCCCAACAGTGGACACTGGCTATGAGGGAAGGGTCTAGCTGTCCATACGCCGGAGCAGGAGTAGCACGAACAACACATAACCTCAAATAGCTGGGCAGGTACAGTAAGTTAAGGGGGAGGGTTTTTGACAATTTCCACAGGATTCGATAGTATATTTCTCGATAAATCTGTAGAAAATGGGCTGGAGAAATGTCCTATGTATCGATATCATGCACAGAGAAGTACCACAATGACCACATAAAATGATAACACTGGCTATGAGGAAAGGGTCTGGGAGTCCATACGCCGGAGCAGGAGTAGCACGAACAACCCATAACCTCAAATAGCAGGGCAGGTACAGTAAGTTAAGGGGGAGGGTTTTTGACAATTTCCACAGGATTCGATAGTATATTTCTCGATAAATCT
>JBANCY010000225.1:0-15645 GCA_037040045.1 Phorticella flavipennis | reverse complement strand
GTAGAAAATGGGCTGGAGAAATGTCCTATGTATCGATATCATGCACAGAGAAGTACCACAATGACCACATAAAAGGATAACACTGGCTATGAGGGAAGGGTCTGGGAGTCCATACGCCGGAGCAGGAGTAGCACGAACAACACATAACCTCAAATAGCAGGGCAGGTACAGTGAGTTAATCGTAGGGTTTTGACAATTTCTTTAAGTTTCGATTGTATATTTCTCGAAAAATCTATAGAAAATGGCCTGGAGAAATGTCCTATGTATCGATATCATTTACAGAGAAGTACCTCAGGGCGTATGCGTGAAAGCGCAAGATAGTAAAGGGAATGACGGATGGCAAGTATATTTAGGAGTTCCAACCGAGCTGTGTTGAGTCTAAGGCAATTGAAGAAGTGTTCGAAATTGAGTCAGATCAGATAATATTATTGATCCATCGGCAAAATTGAAAAGGTTTTATGCATAGAATTGTGACTGGCAAAGAAAAATGGGTCCATTATTCTGATCCCAAGCATCGTGGGGATACCCTGACGACGTGACATCCATAGCTGGAAACTTATGTTCATATTTTGTGGTGTATTATGAGCTGCCAAAACCGTACGAGACGTTCACGGGGAAGATTTACCCACGACAATGCATATGCTTGAGCCGAGCATTGCAAGAAAAACGGCCGCAATTTTCGGATAGACATGACAAAGAAATTTTGAAGCACGACAACGCTTGAACACATGTTAGTTGGGTCGTTAAAGCTTACTTGGAAACACTTCGTTGGCAAGTCCTATCCCACTCACTATATAGCCCTGACATTGATCCTTCTGATTAAAATTTTTCCTATTGTTGGTTCTTGGCCTGGTAGACCAGCACTTTTCCAATTATGATGAAGTCATGGATAGATTCATACATAGCAAACAAATGCCCAGAGTTATTTTAACGAGGAATCTGGGATTTTTTCAGAAGCATGACAAAACCTAATGTCTAGCGATGGACTATATATACTTTGAAGCGTAAATATGTATCCAATTTTTCATAAAAAATCATCAATGACCTTAAAAAAAACCGCAAGAACTTGTTATATTATTATTATATGCCTATAACAACACTTTCGGGTCAAACCCTGAAGCTCCTCTATTCTGCTTCCTTTACTGAAGAACATTTTTATGTGGGTGGATTTCGAATCCTACGCCACAACCTAGTTTTTCTAGGAGGGTCATGCCTAAAGGCATGAGCGGGACTCGAACCTCGCAACTCTTGTTTGGCGGGACAGTACGCTATCCACTGGACCACCGAGGCCCCAACTTGTTATACCATTAATAGTTCATCCATAGAACCATCGCAAAGTCCTGAATCAAAGCTCACCCTGTGCCCAAATTATGCTGCAACCTTTGTTTTGTTGCTCATGTCTTCCGCTTGGTGGAAGCTCCACTGTACTTGAAGCCTTGGACTGCAATATGCATTGGATTCCGCGAATTCGATTTGCAGAGAGGCCAACCCCTGGCAACTCAAACCCAGCCCCAATCCCCATGGCCAACGCAGTTGCCAGCGCCGTTGGCGCGTATCATTGTTAACATGGCTAAATTATATAAGCACCATCAGAGGCCCCCGTTCCCCCGATCCGCCATATATCCTATATATGTGTGTGTGTTTAAATTGCAGGTGGATTTTGGCCGCAGGACTTTGGCAAATTAAATTTGCAGGCAACGCAGAAAATGAAATGCGCAACACGCATTTGGCAAACGTCAACATGGAAGCCCGAAAATTGCAGTGGAGCCTTAAGCCGGGCTGAGCCATATAATGCGATATTTATCTGATTTGCCATTGAGCGAATTCCATGTGGCTTTATTTTATTTCGTGCCGTTGTATTCTCGCCCAGATGTGCTCGGCCAGGAAGCCCAGCCAGGCGAGGAGCGTGCCCACGATGACCACATAAAAGGATAACTGCAGATCGCCAATTGTCAGCACACGCACCTCGCTGCCCTCGTTCTCCGCCTGGAAGAGTGCGGTGCGCATTTCAATGGTCACCTGGTACTTTTGGTCCACGATGAACTTCTGGATGAGACCAGCGTTGAGCAGGCGTAGCAGCAAGGCGTTCACCGCCTCCTCCCACGGTGCATCGCGTGGCAATACAAAGGAAATGGTATAGTATTTGGGGCACTCGGGCACCACCCAGACACGGTTGGTAATCAGAAAGTTGATGGACTCCATGGTTAGCGAGGAGTAACGTGAGACGCCTGCCTTGCCGCCTGTGGTGGCCACCTCCTTAATCACATCGGCATTGAGATCCTGATTCCAAACGAGCTTCTTGTTCAGGCTGGCGTACAAGGGCGATGTTTCGCTGAAGAACAGATCATCCGCCATGGAGGTGTACTTGTACACCACCTTCAGACCACTGTCGTCCAGTTCCTGCAGCGTATTGATGTCCTTGTAGTGCAGCGGATGTATGTAGACAGTTGCCAGACTGGATTCAAAAATAGCGCCAAAAATGACGCTCACCAGGCACAGGGAGCCGATGAACATGCGCTCCGCATAGCTGTCCGGCAGATGTGACAGATTCACCCGCACCCAGACAACCCAGGTGTCCACCAAAATACTCAGTGCCTGCTGCCATAATCTGTACCCTGCAATACGGACAATCCGTAGCTGCAGATTAACCACGCGCAACAGCAGCCAGATGAGGGCACAGACAAAGGCCATCAGTATGAAGCCCAGCCAGATGTCATAACCCACCGCAAAGATGGGTAGGATGGACTGGGGTATACGACGTGCCTTGGGCACATAGATGCACAGCTTGTCATCGTAGACAGTGACCGTAAAGTCCATATGGTCCTGCACTAGATAATCCTTGACAAAGAAGCCCGTCAGACAGATATCCAGACCATTGTTAATAATGGAACCAATTGCACCATTATAGGTGCCATTGGGACTGCGCTCGCTGGAAAAGAAAAGGGACACAACAGCTTAGAACCAAGGACTGATGGAATTTCATATCACTACTCACCCAAAATAGTTCCTATCCGGCTCCTGCAGCAACATGGTATAGTTCAGATGCTCGCTGAGTATCTCTGCCACCTGCCAGTCGACGCCGCTGATGCTGGTCAACAGGCCAGTCTTGCGATCCACGACTGGTCGAGCATAGACCGACTTGAAGATCTGCACACGCAGTGGATAGCCACGCATGTCCCGGAACAACAAACCGGACAGTGCTTCGCCACCTGCATAAGGCACAAGACGCCCAAAGGCTGCCTCATCCTGCGCCTGTTCCTCGCGCCGCACAAATGGATCATAGATCCAAATCTCATCAGCTACCAGTATATAACGCTGGTACAACCTGTGCTCCAACCATTGCTGCCGGCAGCTTTGCTCCAACTCCTGCAGCTGCGGCTGACTCAGTGCATCCTGCTCATCGCCCACAATGTAAAAGATGACGCTGGACCGTTGCCTGCTTGCCGCGGCGCCCGTGTTGGCCAACAACTGCTGCAGGCTGATGACCAGGACAACGCCATCGCGATTATCCATGCCCAGCAGACTCCGGGCCTCGTCCAGTGGCTGCCGCTCATCATAGCTAATCACACTGTGCGGCAAATCGTCGCGCTGCATAAACCACAGCGCATTCGTGTTATCCGCATCCTGTTGCAACCGATCCTGCCGCAGCAGCACATGCAAATGCGGTATCTCGCGCAAGGCGGCCTCGAGCAGTGCATCCATTGGATGTGGCACTGTGGCCACACTGTATTCCAGGCCCAACAATAGCCCAAATGCGGCGAGCTGTAGCAACCTGGGCGCCATGCCACTGTACGCCAGCGCGTTGCATCCACAAATGACGGTGTCCAAGCCGAGTCCACTTCATATTTTGACACCTGCAATTTTGTTTGTTTGCTTAACTGTAATTAGAGACCAGTTATGTCAGCTGCTACTCTCCCAGTTGTGCCCCGCCCCGCCCCTTACTGCCCCCCTCAACCCAATACAACTGCTTGTGCAAACAGCGAATGGCGCCTGTTTCGCCATTGTCGCTGCCGCATGCCCCCATGCCGCCATGCCACATGCCACATGGGCATAGAAATCGAAATGGAAATTCTGCGACTTTCATTCAACACGACGCTGATTTATAGAAAAGGCAAATGGAGTCGGTGGAATCGGCACGACAAGAAAAATAAAACAGACCCAATGCGACCGACCTACAAGCGCATCGACTGTTTGAGGCTACAAAATACCCTGTAAAGCTTTGGTATGTTTAGGTTTTTTTTTTGTGGCTATAACAACCCTATCGGGTGGATTTCAAATCGTACTCTACAACCTAGGTTTTCTAGGAAGGTCATGCTAAGTACATGAGTGGGACTCGAACCCTCACCTTTTGTTTCACGGGACAGTGAGTTATCCACTGGCCCACTTAGGCTTAGGTTTAGGTTTTCTTTAAATCTCAATTTATGTTTTGAAGCAATGATGATGTGATTTGAACTAGCATCAGGCGAAGCTTCCAGTATTCGGGAGCAATATTACTTTCAAGAAATATAGCTTAATTTGAATTTTTCTAAATTTATTTCAATTAGTTTCATCAAAATATATACAATAGGTGAAAAGCCGGAAGTAATCTATAATATTCTGTAAAACTAAATTCGGAATCCCACCGTTCCATTCCATATCAAAATCATAATTTGCTCTAATAGTCGCAGCCAATTTTAATTCCTTGGAAATCTTGACCTAGAACAACTGACAGGAACTTGCGTTTGAAACTAGTATTGAAAATTTGTGGTCTATCTTAAACAACTCGCAAGTTCATTTTTATGAACTAATGCTTTGAGGTTATGTTGTGAACTGATTTTCGGAACAAGTGGAATGAACTTATGTTTGGAACTATTGGAAACTTGTGAGTCTTAAAGTTCTGTCAGTCAAAAATATCCGACAACAGTAACAATTCCGAGAAAATATTTTTAACATAATCTTAAGATTTTTTATTCAGAGTTACAGACGAGAACTTGAGTTTGGAACTAATACCTGGTCTTTTTGAATGAAAACGAGTGAACTAGTGGAGGGAACTAGATCCTAAAATTAGTTTTTGCAAGAATGGAATGGAACGAAAAGTAGTTTTTGAAACGAGGAACTGGAATTTGTGAATGAACTAATATCGAGAGCTGTAAAGAAATTGAAACTAGAGATGGAAACAACTGTGAACCGGTATCAGAAACTAATGTTCAAACGATTTGAACTAGTATTTTGAATTGAATGAATGAATGAATTTGAATGATTTTATCAAGAACTAGTGTATCTAATGCTGGGAACTATTGTGAATAGATACTTTCGAAATATCTGCAGAGCTTGTTTTTGAGACGATTTTCTTAATAATTATTTAAAAATAATTTGGGGAATTTGGTTTGTGAACAGTTATTAGAACTAATGAACTACTTTTGGAAACACGAGTTAACCGATAAGTTTTCAAAGCATACGCCAATAAATCGATAATAAGAAATAATATTAGAACAAATGAACTAGTTTTGGAAATAAGTGTTAATCGATAGGTTTTCAAAGCATACGCAGATGTATCGATATTCAGAAATAAACTTTGTATCTCGCATCGAAAAATAATAATATAGATTTCAGTAGCAAGTGATAGGAACTAGTTGCTGAAACTAATATAACTAACTACTCCCAGAAAGTATCAACTGCTATAATTGGTGTCTAGCAATATGAACCTTTGTTCAAATCTAGCGCAGGCAAATTCAATACAATCGAAAACTATTATGCTTCAGTCTATCGATTACAAAAGTGAAGAACTTTCCTTGTGGACTCGCAGAATTGACGCGAACCAACATTCAGGACACTTAATGAATGTCACTGAAGCCAAAAAGGGGGAATGGAAAAATGTTCGAAATGATTTTGAATTGAGAGTTGTTCAACCGCAATCTGTTTGGGTTTTTTGGTCTTTGTTAACCGTGGTTAAGACAACGAAATAGAAGGACAAAAGTGTTGAAAATGGATTAAAGTTGTTGAAAGGAAATATGTTGGGGTAAATAGTCCGAGGGGCCTCGGTGGTCCAGTGGATAGCGCACTTTCCCGCCAAACAAGAGGTGCGAGGTTCGAGTCCCGCTCATGCCTTTAGGCATGACCCTCCTAGAAAAACTACTTAGGTTGTGGCGTAGGATTTGAAATCCACCCACATAAAAGTGTTCTTCAGTGAAGGAACCAGAAATAGAGGAAAATAGGGCTTCAGGTTTTGACCCGAGAGGGTTGTTATGGCCATATAATAATAATTAAATGGGGAAAGAAAATGAAAGGAAATTCTTTAGTTATGACTTCTTTTGGGGTCAACAGATTTTTGAAAGGCAACAAATGATTGTTGCCCCACTGTGCAAGTGACGCCGTTTTTGTCGAAAATGGAGCACGACGGGTGCCATTCTCATTCGTCATTGTGTGCGTGAGATTGAGTGTGGGTCTGGGTGTGTGTGTGTGTGTAGGGGTTAGCACCCTGCCACCACCCGCATCGGCTGTCACCCCTTGCCCCGCTGTCGCTGCCAAGTATGGCAACAAAAGCCATCAATAAACTGTGCTACATTTTTCTTTTACAACTCTTTGGACGTCTGCTCGGAGTGGGTGCAGTTTTCAAAATGAAAAATAAATTGGAAAATTGAAAAAGCAATTCATCGCATTAGAAACGTGCATTGAATGGCAGGCGAAAGGCGAAAGGCTGCTGACGTTGTCTATCAACGGACGACGCGACGGTGCTCCGCTTTATCGCTCATACGCCAGGTGTGACGACGGCTCAAAAGTTGCGCCACAACGCACTCCGTTCAGCCTCCGGGCGTTGCTGCAAGCGGCTGAAAGTGGCCAAATGCGACACCGCCCGGCCGACAGCAACAGCACAGAGTGGGCGTGGCATTTGGGTTTATTGCACGGCGATAAAATCAAATGGGTAAAGCTTTAAGTTTGAAAACGTTTTGGCCATTTATTATTATGACGCGGCCGTTATATATGCAATCCTCTCCAGCAAACTGCAATCGGAACCCAACCCGGCTGACGTGCGTGTCATTTGCGACCTCAAATGGGGCGTGGTCGTACAGGGGCAGAGACTGGGACTGGGCGCCCAAGGGCTCAGTGCAACGAAGCGCAATGGAATCATTTGTACGCAGCACGTGAAAATCAAATTTAACATCAGCGCAAAGTCGGGGCAAATTCGTTGCGGGGCTCTGCCACAGCCATTAGCCATTGTGGCAGTTGCATTCTTATATTTCGCACTTAATTCCACATCATTTCGCCGAAATGTACAGAAAAAATGCATATATATTTTTTACCAGATAAGGCCAGATATGCAGTCGCCAGAGGGAGAGGGAAGAAGACAAGTCGACTGCGAGATACACTACAATTGGATGGTAGCCGCTGGAAAGCATATGAGAGTATTATTATTATTATATGGCCATAACAACCATATCGGGTTAACGCTTGAAGCACTTTTTTCCTTTATTTCAGCTTGCTTCACTGAATAACATTTTTTACGTTGGGGGAATTCCAATCCTACGCCATAATCTAGTTTTTCTAGGAGATTGACAGTGTACTATCCACTGGTCATTTTGTGTGTTCCAGCCATAATCGTTTAACCATCAGGTACTATAATGCATATTTCCCCTTTTTCACTTTTTGTCTCGTTTTCGGCCAATTCTGAGTCTTATAACTTCGGTGTTTATGACCTGTTCGTTCTGAAAATTTCAGGATTGGTTGATGACATCGTCATAAATATAGATTGTGGAATCCGAACAAGTATGTTAAGAGTTTCGTGGTTCTAGCCATAAACGTTTAGCCATCTGTACTGTAATACATTTTCCACCTTTTAGCATTTTATCCCGTTTTCGATCATTTCTGAGTCTTATAACATCGGCGTTTTTGATCCCATCGTTCTTAATTCCAGGATTGTTTAATGACATCGTCATAAATACATATTATGGAAACCAAACCAGTATGTTAAGAATTATAGAAAATATAAGCACTTATTTAATTTAGGAGGGACAAAATTAGGATGGAAAACAAATTTGGATGTCACTTTCTGCATGGTGTCTATGGGCAGCCACATACCAATTTTTATGACTCTAGCATAAAAATTGCGACTGCTATACAAATTTCGTCACTTTCCGGGACAATGGGATTTAAATTCATATTAAAATTGCCCAAACTTTGGCATTTATAGAGCTTTCAACACCAAATTCGGTATATATGGTTATGATTTGAAATTGCAGAACGAAATTTCCCAAAATTTTGAAACACCCCTCCATTGTCGCGGAAAGTGACGAAATGTTTATAGCAGCCGCAAATTTTTTGCGAGAATCTTGAAATTTGTTATGTGGGTGCCCAAGGTTACTATGCAGAAAGTGGTATCCAAAAATTTTTTTCATCATAAAAGGGTCTCCCTTAAGTTTAAAAAGTGCACATAATTTCAGGATTGGTTAATGACATCGTCTTAATTATATATTTTAGAATCCGAACCAGAAAATATAAGCACTTATTTAATTTAGGGGGGAACAAGACCCCGAACCTTGACTAAAAAAATCGTTGCACTCTGCAGAATTTACAAGTGTTGGTAAAGGCTAAAATACGCGAGTGTGGTGTAAAACCCGTACAAAAATACAATTTTGGTATTTTTTAGGTGTATTTTAGAGTTTTAAGAGCATAATCAAAACACGTTTATTGTGACGGTTATTGTCGAATGAGGAGGATCTCGCCAAGAGATTATCGCTACTTTTGTAATGTCTCCTCTGCGGCTTGATAAATTTGATAAATTTCATCCAATTATCAAAGAATAAGAATTAATAATTATTAATTCAATCACTTTCATGAATTGCTTAAAGTACTCTCCCTTCTGGAACTTCAGCGAAATCACAGACACTGAGAAATAAAGCCTATTTATGACCCTCTAATATGCCGGTGTTTCCAGATGAAGCACCTGACTACTAAACAAGGTGCGACATCTGTTATCCAAAACGCACGAACTTATGTATACCCCTCATATATCAGATATTTAGGAACTGCAGGCATATAGAAAACTAAATGTTTCCAGATAGTAAAGTAACAAAGAAACACACTTAACTTACTGAAGGGCAAAATTATGAGCAGTCAAGTCTACAGACAGACGGGTCTTTAGTTTTATGGACTCAGTTTATGATGCCTATAAAAGCCATATAGACTCTCGATCACTCCTGTTACTTGCCTATAGCTTCTATCAGTGGAAGCAGGTAAAACACACAGTAAGGCTGCGCGTACGACCAGGAAATACCCTTTGATGCCCTCCTTCATTTATGAACATTTCAGGCCTTAACTGATACATCCACCTGTATAGCCTCGGTTAGGGTGTACAAATTGAACCCAAATGAAGAGTGTTCCAACTGGCTGTCTCTGCCCCAATGGCCATGGAAGCTATAGCTATAGCTTCCGTTGCATTTGCAACTTTCGGCGTTTAAATTGTTGGGGAAACGCAATCATGACGGATTTAGTGTCTGGCAACTGGCAACTGCCACCTGGCAGCAGGTTCAACTGCGCGTTATCTGTGCACTCCTCTCTGCGGTATCAAAATCGACTTTGACTTCCACTGATCCCTTCGCCCGGGAATTGGATTACAGACGACAAATCTCCACAGTTGAACCAACACTCTTAAATTCATTTGGCCTAATAAGCATATGAAAATAAGAAAATCTTATAGTTTCCCAAGTTTACCATAGTATTTATTTCTATACCCTTAACCCTAATTTGTCTCTCCGTGTGACCATATTGATTTTCAAGATTCTAAAAGCCAGATCTTTCAAAGCCAGCACGAAGACCAGCGTATACAATACACAAATCAATTTCTGAGTTTTCGATAATACTACGCTCCCTTCGCCCCATAATCGATATATTCATTTTTTGATAAAATGGACGTAACTTTGGCATTTAAAGAGTTATCCGATAAAATTCTGGTATATACCAGATAATATATATATACCAGGGTAATGAATACAAAATGCAAAATTTAATTTCTCAAAATTTTGATACACCTCGCCATTTTCCTAGAAAGTGACAAAATGTGTATAACTCCCGCAATTTTTCGGCTAAAGTCATGAAATTTGGTATGTAGATCTATAGAACACAAGTAGAAATTCAAGATTTTTATACCCTGATCCCAATTGAAATTGAAAATTAATAAGTTTGTGCAAATGTATGTTACAGGCAGAAGGAAGCGTGGCAGACCCCATAAAGTATATATATATTCTTGATCAGGATCAATAGCGGAATCGTTGTGTCCGTCCGCATTGATTTTCGAGATTATAAGAGCTAGAGACTTGAAACTCGGCGTGAAGATCCGTGTGTACAATACACATAACAAGTTGAGATTTCGATGATACCGCGCTTCGACCGATAATCGATAAATTAATTTTTCCACTTTGGTGGGACAGTGCGCTATCCACTGGACCACCGAGGCCGTCAATGTTTACAATACTTATCATAATATTTACAATTCCAGAAACTACATTTACGATTAGGTCATAAATGAACTCCAGAACGAACACATCATAAATACAGAAGTTATAAGACCAAGAAGTTTCTGAAAACGGACCAACATGGCCAAAGGTGAAAAATGGGTTACGCTACCTGGCGCCTAAAATATTGCAGCTAGAGGTACAAAATTTACAAAAACTGACCAAATGTATCTATGAGCTACAAATTTTAAGCTAGAATCATAAAATTTGGTAAGTAGGTCCATTAGTCTTATACAGAAAGTGGCATCAAAAAATGTTTTCCATCTTAAATTTATTCTCCCAAATTAGAAAAGTGCTTATATTTTCTAAAATCCCTATCATAATGGTTCGAATTCTATAATATATATTTATAACAATGTCGTTAACCAATCTTGATTGTTTCAGAACGATCGGATCATAAACAACGAAGTTATATGACTCGGAAGTGGCCTAAAACGGGCATAAATGGCAAAAGGTGAAAAATGCATTATGTCACCTGGCAGCAGAACGTTTGTAGCTACAATACATACACACACGTATTTCAAACTTAGTCTGAAAGTTTCAAATCGATCGGATAGTAAACACTGAAGTTATTCGCCAAAGAGTGTAAAAAGTCACATATGGAGAGGTCGGCTAACGCAGCGCCGACTTTAGAGCTTAAAGTTTAAGTTTTGTTTGTAAGTATTGGTAGAGCCCCGGCGTATGCTGGTTTTGGGCATCAGTGGCTTAAACAAATCTTAAGCAATTTTGTCTGTATTTCACAGTTGGGACCAGGGACCTCTCCCGACAAGATATCTCCTACTTCTTATGCAATAAAGATGTGCATCAACTTTCCATTTGGTATTATTACTTTGGTGAAATAAAGTACCAAAAGCTGAGTACATATATGACTTAGCATAGACCCACAGCATTTTTCCGAAATACAAACTCTGGTGTTTATTTTGCAATTTTTATAAAATTTAAATTTATTTCCGATATTATTATACAATATAGTTTACATCAAATTTAATAGTATTTCATATATATATATATTTTTTTTGTAAAAAAAGAACTAGAAATTTGTTTCATTGAAACTTCTTAATATAATAGTTTACCATATCAAATCTTAACCTAAAAAAAAATACCTCAGAAAAAAAACATTACATTAAGATAACTATAAAAAAAAATTACACTAAAATACAAGCAATAAATAAAGAAATTGATTTTTGAGAAGTTCTCTTCTTCTCACTGTTGTTGATTCATTTGAACTGAATCAAAGTCATTTTGCAATCGAAAAGTTTGACGTAAACGTTCCAGTGATATTTGGTTGAATCCTTTGCTCATCAACTTGGACTCCGTTTGAGCAATTATCTCCTGCATGTATCCCAGGGTATGTGTGGTCTCTGTCAATTGTTTCACGAGGAATTTGTGTTTAAATTGAAGAGAAGCTTTCTTGATCTTATTATTGATCCTTGATTTCCGACATGAATCCGCACGCAAACGCTGCACATCGTTCGTATTTTGGTGCGAATTCTTTGCCTCGGATGGACTACGTCGTTCCACCATAATGGGATTGGAGAGCAGCATCTGTTCTACATAGCGCTTCTCCTCTTCGGCGATCTGTGATCTCGCCTGTTGCATCTCCTGAGCAATCAATTTATCAACTTCTTGCGACCTATTGACCATCAACACTTCTGGATTCATCTTTTCCAACTGATTTAAGAACAGATACGGATGACTGTCAGTTTCCATTTTATTAAAATATTTCGCGAGAGATATTCGTTAAGTTGCGACGTTGAGCTCTGAAACGCAAATGGTACAATTCATTGTCTGCGTCCGGTTTTTAAAGGAATGGCGCAGAAATGGCGAACCGATGTTCTGTATGACCCTTTGTGACATTTTATGACCTTGTTTGTGGCACATATGTGTAATACCTATCCCTAGCACCTCATGCAGTAAACTATACCAACTTGTTTTTCACACATTTCCCAAACTCTTACATGTCGAATCATGTCAAAATCAAACCCTTGACCTTGAACACTGTTTTTTGGAAAAACAGAAAAATTTCACAATCTTCGACGTTTTCGTATAAATTATATATTCAAATATTGTAAATAAGAAAAATAGTCCCCGATTTCTTATTAAATGTATGCTTATAATCTAATATACATTCCTTATTATCCATCTCTCTACCCAATTGTGTAACATAATATCACATAACCTCTCAAACACATCACATAACCTCAAACAACCAATTCGTAGCCCTAATAGTTTTTTGTAAACAAATTTGTTTGTATAACCGGAAAAACTAGAAAAGTCCACCATGACAACAAAGTATTTAAATAATTTTTTTGTTCTTCATAAGATATGTTTGAATTGAAATATGGAAATAAATTTAGTCAAATTCGCAGACAAACGAGACTTCCATATTTTGTAACTTTCGCGATTCCAGGCTTTTCTTAAGTAATTTGCAAACGTCAAAGCTATGGAATTTGACTTTTGCATTGAAAAATAATACTACCAAATCACATAAGATCGGGGCCTTGGTGGTCCAGTGGAAAGCGCAATGTCCCGCCTGCGATGTTCGAGTCCCGCTCATGCCTTTAGGCAAGACCCTCCTAGAAAAACTAGGTTGTGGCGTTGGATTTTAAATCCACCTACATAAAAATGTTCTTCAGTGAAGGAAGCAGAAATATAGTAAAATAGGGCTTCAGATTTTGACCCGAAAGGGTTGTTATGGCCATATAATAATAAATCACATAAGAAGAATTTTTTTAAATTTATTTTAAAATTTTGATATTATATAGATGTCATATAACTTTTAGATTGATATACCATATTCTACATGTATTGTAAGTTAATGGATTACAAACTTTAGTGATTATTTACTGTCTATTATCTTGCCGAATTTCATAAAGATCGGTCTACTGTATCATATTGCTACCATAGAGCTAAAAGTCAGTTTCCTAAATAATTTCCATGTTTCTTAAGATATTGGATTAATTCTTCACACACTAAAAGATTCTTTTCTATCGTTTTGCAAAATTTCATGAGGATCGGTCTGCTATATGATATTGCTGTCATAAATCAGTTGGTTTCTCTCTGATCCATGTCTTTTTGGAAGATCTTGATTGTTCACACAGAATTAAGACGCTTTATTATCTATCGCCTTACCGAATAAAGGTAAAGATATAATGGTCGTATCTTTACGTTTATTCGGTAAGGCGATAGATAATAAAGCTTCTAATAACTGCCATAGAACTTTTAGTCGGATTTGCCCATATATTACATGTATTTAAAGTTTCTTACGTGGATGGATTTTAACCTAGTTTTTCTAGGAGGGCCATCCCTATTGAACTCGCGCCTCTTGTTTGGCGGGACAGTGCGCTATCCACTGATCCACCGAGGCCCCTAAAGATAATGCTTAGATAATGTTATATGTATATTTTCTATTAAGAGACTATTTGCTCATAATCTGCAAACTTATTTGGAAACATCTCGACTCAGATGAGAGACAAGTTGAAGAGGAACAACACAGAACGGCTTATCGCACTGTCAATATTGGATTTGGGAATGAGTAGAACAAAAACATAATGGAGATTACTTTCTTTTGTCGCACATTTCCATTCGCAAAGTGATAACGGCCAAAAGGTCATCGTAAGGTATGGTCTTCGCCAGGGGAGGGTTGAGGAAATTGCGATAAGCGCTCTCTCCTGACGATGCCCGACCAGAAAAATGTTACAAAATCCTTTAATGGCTTTGTTTTTTAGGTAATCCGAACCCGCTTCGACAGACATACTGACGGGTAGATTGACTCACGCATAGATAGAGTAGTACGATTCGATTTTTTTGTATTCTGATAATTTCAAACATCATCAAATTGAATTTTTATAATATTCTTTTTATATGTAAGTATTTACATGTGAATACTAAAAGTATAAACACTCACGATACTCTTTTATCTATTCATATTTCAAAAGTATCGATCCCAAAAAAATGCATTCGTTATAGTGCAACTCATTAACTCTTCTACCTGAGCTGTTTGTTCCGTTTGTAGCAAAACAAGTGAACCTCAATAAAACAATTCGCATGCCTCCTAAATGTTTTTTGTAAACAAACCTATAAAAGTATTTTTCCCATCTTTCGTGAAGTTCGTGTTTTAATGCATGTATCGATATATCGATAGCGAAACAAATAATGTCAAAAACAATAAAAATGTACACAATTTGTTTTTCAAAAAACGTACGATCCGTTGCATGTCCAATCATGTCCATAACAAATATTAACCATTGACCTTGAAGAGGTAATAAAATTACACATTTTCTTGGGAACGCGTAAATTTAATATTTTTTACGAAGTTTTCGTATGATATAGACACCTTATGATATAGATTCCTTATGATATAGATTCCTTATGATATAGATTCCTTATTATCTATCGCTTTACCAAATTGTATAACATAATTTCACATAACCTATCAAGCACATCACATAACCTCAATTAACCATTGCGTCAGAAGAAGCAATGTCTGGGCTATGCGGCGGGTGGGCTATACGGTAGGACTTCCCAGCAAAGTGTCTCCAAGTAGGTTCGACGTATCTTGGCTACTTTCCGAATGATGCCCATTGCTACCCCACGCGATTATGCAAGTTCTTCTTGCGTTCGTGACGAGTCTTCATTGAGTAATCTCTCCAATTCTTCATTCTCCAATTTTGGTAGGGCCTATATAGAATCCTCGGTGCTCCAGTGGGTAGCGCACTGTTCCGCCAAACAAGCGGTGCGAGTTTGAGTCCTGCTCATGCCTTAAGGCATGGCCCTCCTAGAAAAACTACTTAGGTTGTGGCGTAGGATTTGAAATCCTCACACGTAAGAAAAAGTTCTTCAGTGAAGGAAGCAGAATTAGAGGAACAATGGGGCTTCAGGTTTTGACCCGAAAGTGTTGTTATGCTCATATAATAATAATAAGCTTAAAAAAAGGGAAAAAGTGCTTCAGGCTATGACCCGATAGGGTTGTTATAGCCACTTTAAATAAAAATAAAAGTGTATAGAATCTAACTTGGGAAAAACTTTCTGTTCAGATCAAACTACTTTTTTGATATTTAACAGAAGACCATCCCGTACCATCATGCCTTTAGGCATGGCCCTACTAGAAAAACTAGGTTGTGGCGTAGGATTTGAAATCCACCCACATAAAAATGTT
>JBANCY010000224.1:0-51546 GCA_037040045.1 Phorticella flavipennis | reverse complement strand
GATATAGATATAGATATAGATATAGATATAGATATAGATATAGATATAGATATAGATATAGATATAGATATAGATATGGGTGGATTGAGAGTGGGGGAGGTGGAGTAAGACAGCTTGTTCCAGACATGAGTTAAGTTTGAGTTGAGTAGGCCACAAGCGTCGCTGTCAAAAACTGACTGACAGCCTCGGGGTACCCCGGCGGGTTTAGGCCTGGCTACCCCCGAGGGTCCCCACTCTCCGGGGTATGATAATATCGAAAATTTCAGAACCCGGGCGCGTACACACATTTGCATTTGCCATGGAATCAATTGCGATCGCATTGGATGGGCCCATTAAAAGGCTATTGTCGCCGCCAAGAGGCCGCCGCCGACGCCGCCGCCCACGGGCTCAATGGCCAATTTAAATGCAAATTGGCAAACGCCTTGGCCAAAAAGGCATAAAAATCAAATTCTTTCGGTATTTTTCTGTTTTTTTTTTTTGGTTTTTCTCCCGATACGCCCGCCCGCTGGGCGTATTCGCAACGCTCTCTCGAAACTCTGTCGAGGCTCTTGAGGATCTTGAGCGGGCGGCGGCTCAGCGGGCGTGGGTTTTGTGCGATCTCAAGTGGCTGTGACCTTTGACACACTTACCCGGCAGCAGCACATGTTGCGGCTGAAATATGCCCGACTGCGCAGCCGAGGCCGCTGCTGACGCCGCCGTCACTGCCGTTGCGGGCAGACCACGCAGAGCATCCGCATTCCCTATGAAGAAGGTGCCACCATCCAGACTCTGCACCTCGGCCAGTTTGGCCATCAATTTCGTGGACAACTCTTCCACATCTGCAAGAAGAAGAACAAGAGTTTATATAAGTTTTAAGATCTTTTGAAATCAGCTGAAATTCTCGGGTTGTTTAAATCTATTATTAAGTGGCCTGCGGGCTCTATTGATTGTTCGAAATAGTGTCGAATCACGTTTGCCACGTTTGGGACTATCAAAATATTACGAAGTAATTTTCGCAAGCTCTATAAAATAATGTTATGGCCTTCATAAACGCGGCCATAACGGCTGTTAAAATATTTATTATATTTTTGTATTCGCGCTGTCAGATCAACAATTATTATGGCCCCCGGGGGCCTCTGGAACCCCCTGAAACCCTGGGATCCCCGGGCAGAGCCAGCAGAGGGCGGCCATTGTTGATCGTTTGCAGGAAATCGAAAAGGGGGTCAGCGGTTCGGGGGAAATTCGGCGCATTTCCGACGTGTAAACAAGCAGAGCACATCCCGCCCTCGCCTAGGCCCCATAAGCCCATAAGAGGCGTGGCAGCAGCCCAGCAGATAATTTATAATTTATTTATAAACTGAGTCGAAGAAGAAGAAGAAGCAGAAGAAAAAGAAAAACACAAATCGAGAAGAAAATTAAGTTCCATTTTCCATTGCCCAACAGACGCGACGGCTGCCTTTTGCTTTTCTTTTTTTTTTTATTATAAACAAACGCCAGAAAATTTTCACACAACACCCGGGTAGTAGCGGGGGGGTGGAGGGTGTAGGTCTACAGTCAGCGGCAGAAAAACAATTTTTGAGAAAAGCCAGGCCAAAATACCTCTAATAGGAAATTGTAAAATAAATTTTCAAATTTGCGCAGTTCAATTAGTTTTTCACAATTTTCAATGCGCCGAAGAATACAAAGTACACATGAATGATGATGCTCTACCTCCCTAGCCCCCACTCACCGCCGCCCACCCCACCCCTAAGGTGTGAGTATTCACATACAAACATTTATATGGTATACACTCGTCTTTCTTTCTTTTTTGGGTTAAAGAAAAGCAGCACAGTTCAAAAATTTTCCATGGAAACTTAAGATTCTTGTAAACTGATTTTGTGAATTGAGCAAATCCATGAAAGAAGAAGCAAACAAAGAGTCAACTGTGAATGAAATCGAGCAGAATGCAATCTCATTTCATTTCAGTTGCAGCAATTTAACAGATCATTTCCATTTTCCATGCGTTTTTCCGGTAAAAGAAACTGAAAGTTTTCCTACAACAGATTTCACATGGTGTTTTCATTTTTTTGTGAGAATTATCTTGAATTTCTTATGCGAATATCAAATAGTTTGGAAGCTTTGGCTAGATATGGATATAGTTATAGATATTCCACTTAGCCAGGCTTATCGTAGATCGAGAAGACTATTATTCTTATATGCCTATAACAACCCTATCGGGTCACAGCCCAATTTGTTATTATTTCTGCTTCCTTCACTGAAGAACTTTTTTGGACGAGGGTGGATTTGAAATCGTAAGTTACAACCTAATTTTTCTAGCAGGGAAAGTTTGGAGAAGTTCGGCAAACTGCAAAATAAGCCCAACAATCGCGTTATAGGTATATCTTCCCCGATAGCAATGCAGAGAAGTATATAGTAGGCAGGATGATAGCCACAGAAAATTTGAATTAATGGAATCCGATAATATAAGTTGCAGAAGGTACGTGAAGAATAGGGTAGCCGATACGCTTGAGCATTCCCTGTGCACTTGCCCAACCAATCTACATTCGAGACTCTAATCCCCATATAAGGTTCTTTATAATAGCATACTCTATAATAACGTCCTCTACAAAACCATTCTCTACACTGCTTTTCAACTAATCAGAGAGTTTTTTCTACACTAAGCACTTTACGGTCTATGTATTGCGATGCATAGCCTGGTCTAACCTATTCAAGATTTTTCCTCAAGTTTATATAAGTAATTTTATCTTAATATTTCTCATTCGAAATATTTGTTACTCACAAAACCCCAAAGTTTCACTTCGATATTTTACAATAATATCCCATATATACTAGTTCCTTGAGTCCAAATTGTCCTACTTGAAAAACCAGGATAGCGTTTTTAACGACCTCTGGACTTTTTGCCTTTGGAATTTCCTTGATTCTAGTTTGTAAACTATTTTAGAACGAGGTAAACCTTACATAACATTTTACCTAACATATGTACCACTTATGTACTATCTATACATGTGTTTCTGTGTTGAGTAATTTTGGAAAAACATTGCTTTTTTATGGAAAACGTGAAAACATTTTTACGAATTCGTCACAGCAAATTCAATTCGCAATACAAAGTTGGGGAAATATTTTTGAAAAAAAAACATTTATCAATCACTATATTATTACTATGTCGACAGGCATAACCCTCCTAGAAAAACTAGGCTGTGGCGTAGGATTTCAAATCCACCCACTTAAAGCAAAAAGTTTTTCAGTTAAGGAAGCCAGAAATAAAGGAAAATGGGGCTTCCGGTTTTGACCCGAAAGGGTTGTTATGGCCATATAATAATAATAAAACCTATGTGACCTTTTCGAAAAAAAATCCTGGGGTGTTTCATAATTGCTCTATAAAAACTATAAATATGGTATATTTTTAGCTTCCATTGCTCCGATTCATTTTTTTAGCAATTTAGCTTGTTTATTTGAGGATATTTTAGCCATTTCCATGATTCTACCTATTGCTCCATGCCCTGACTTTGAAAACTTTGGCAAAACTGCAAGATTGTTGGCTCGTGCCATGGGACTTGCCCTGAGTGTAGGGGCTGTAGCCTGTGTTTCCATCTCAGACTCCGCCTACGCCTCAGCCCCAGTCTCCGCCTCCACCTCCTCCTGGCTTGTCCTGTCCCTCTACAGCTGCTCAGCGTCTCCAGCAGAGCAAAAAGCAAAGGCTATTTTTGGACAAGCCATAAAACTCGGGGCAAACAGATATTGCCGGAATGAACCGAGTGCAACATTTTCTGCAATCTGCATTTGCTCAGCTGGCGCATTGGTAAAAATTTATCGCTTTCCTTTCTCTTCCTCTCTATATATATATATATATATATATATGGGTGCCCCTGCAATCCTCTCGGCGGTGCACATGACCAAGGGAAGCCAGGAAGGGAAACCTTGAAGAAAGCCAGAAGCAACGCGTGCCAAACTAGCAAATGCTGACGTTGTTTGGCCCGATGGGCCTGTGTCCGTATGGGCGTGGCCCGGAGTCCCTGGCAATTGTCAATTGGGTGCTTGAGTGCACCGAGAGTCACACCTTTCCCGGCAGCGGCAGCAGCAGCAGCACTTCCTGTACAAGAAACAGCAGCTGGCCCAATATTTAATCAACTCTAATCGAATTCGCCAACTATTTATATCTCTGCGGGCGGAAGTGCAGCTGGCGTTGGGGAGCGGGGAGCGGGGAGCGGGGGGACTAACAAAATTTTCCCGATTTTTCCCAAGCGTCTGACATCGATCTTATGGAAAGAATCTGTTACAACAACGACGCCTGTCGCCCGTCGCCCGTCGCCTGTCATTTCCTGCCCTTCGCTTGTTGTGTTTTATAGCGTTTTTTCGGGCTGTGACATGATTTTGGAATTTTCTTCCATTGCCCACGGAAGTGATTCGAAGACGACGCTGCGGTCTACAAGAACAAACATCCGCTTGTCCTTGAGCTAAACAACAACAACAACAACAACTAGCCACATGCAGCTGAGGGAGCGCGACGTGACACGAGGGGCGTACACTCTTCCGCTTGCACGTGTCGTTTTTACCTGTACAAAAGATATTTATCCCCCGTGTGTGTGGGTGTATTTCCGGCTATAGATCGTTGGGATCATCGCGCATTATTTGAGGATCGTTTTGCTGGCAAGTGCCGAGTTCTGTCTGTCTTCTTTCCCAATATTTTCATTTCATTTTCTTGTCGGCTTCATAAATTTTTCACGCTGGACATGGATGCACTTCTGCTGGGCGCTGCGTGGGCTGACGCCGACGGCGACGTCGACGTCGACACGAACTGAATTATGATTACAACTAAAACAACAACAACAACAACATGGCAAGTCATAAATTTCAGCCTGTCCCCTGCCCCTGGCCCCCTGCCACCACCTCCTTCGTCCAGACAAACAACGTGGGTGTAAAGGCGCGAAAAGCGTGGAAAATTCATGCTGTTAACCAAATGTTGTTGTTATTCTTCTTCTTCTTCCTCCTCCTCCTCCTCTTCTAGTGATGTTGTTGCACATCAACAACATGTGGCTACACTTGAAGACATCCCGAGCTATATAAATAGGCAAAGTCGAAATAGTTCAGTGCCATTTAAACTGCCCTAAGAATCCCAGCCGAATCCCAACCAAATCCCATAACACACTTCCACTTCTCAAGGGTTGTGAAGAGGTGCAGTGCAGCATCCATTTACATGTGTGCAGGTAATGAAATATGAGCGAAAAATTTTCCAAAAAAACTCATGGAAACTAGTGTACAAAGTAAATTTTTAATATATCATTCGAACCCGCTACAGTCGGTGTTAATGATCTGATCATTCTGAAATTTTTAGCATATATTTTTACATGATATTTATGTTTATAGTCGAAAATTCATATCAATATGTTAAGAACTGTAGATTTTATGGATACTTATTAAATTTACGGGGGATTATTTTTCGATTAAGAAAAATTTGGTTACCAACGTCTGCTTAGTCTCAATGGCCACCTACGTATTAAATTTCATAACTTTAGCAAATATATGGCTGTTATACAGATTTCGTAAATTTTTGGAAAAATTGAGGGGCGTATTTTAAAATTTTGGGTCATTATATTCATAAAATTATATACCTAATTTGTTGTCGATGGCTTTATAAATACTAAAATTATGGTCATTTTGTCGAAAAGCGTTTTTATCGATTTTTAGGCGAATGGAGTGTGGCATCAAAAATAAAAAATTAACATAATCCTATGCTTTACACGGGGCTACATACCAAAGTTGGAATCTCTAGCTCTTGTATACAGATATAGTATTATAGTATTAAAGATTGACGCTGTTCAAGAATATCTATACTTTATGAGGTCTACCAAGCCCAAAACTGACTGTTGGATAAATTCAAACAAAACTATTATACCCATCTTTCCATTTTTTAAATGGGATCTGGATCTAAAAAAAATATTGTAAGACTTTTATGCCCCGATTTAATTGGAAAATCTTAAGAATTACAAAATACAAAAAATGTTCGTCAAATCTTATTTCTTATTAGCCTTAGTCTTATTTCGTAGGACGATTAGATTTTGTCCCCTTTTGGCAAAGTTCGATTGTATCATCTAAAATTCAGTTCGTTTTAGTTTAGATTCTGTTCCGTTTTTCAGTTTCTATTAAGTTTCCTATCATTTCCAATCTTTTTCATAAATATTAAAATTCAATTTAACTTCCATTCAGTCCAATTACTATATAAATGGTTTATAGCACACTTCAGTTTAGTTTTATCACAGTTTTGCTCAATTTAGACTTTTCTAAATCATGAACATTTCTTAGTACTTTTTAGTTCCATTAAGGAACAGTTTCAGTAAAGGTACAGTTCAGTATTAGCTTCTTCCAATTTGAATAAAATTCAAATTTCTGGCCCATCTGGTATAAAACCAAATCCCTCAATCCCCAAATTCAATATACCACATTCGGCTATATTTACGTATTCATTTTGGGACAAACATTAAACGATCTTTCAGGGAGTACATAGTGTGAGGCAGAAAGGTTCAGCATGCTCAATTTCATTGCCACTTAGAAAGTCTCTATAAAATTTTATATACCGTCCACTTTATGAAGCTGCTGCCTCATAAAACTTTAAAGTGAATCCACAAGAAGTCTGTCAAAAAATAACCGATGAAAACACTCAAAACTGGCAACTTGGGGACGCTGAGACCCTGAAAAGAATCCAAAGATTTCAAGTTGTTTGCGGACGCATTGACATGCCTCATTTGAGTTGTGTCTTTCTTATACGCGGCCTTAAGAGGATTCAGCGGAAAGGGATGGGAGAGGGGGCTGTGGAGAGTACACAAATGGTATATATAGGAATGCTTTAAATGCGCTTCAATGCGCTTGGGAATAAACATATGAATCCAAAAAGCAAATATGAAAACAGATATCATTGTCAAGGACAGAAAATGTTTGAAGGCCCTGAGCAGAAGTTTAAACGGAAAATGAATTTTGAGCTAAAAGTTATCGTTGTATGATCTGAATGGGAGAGTATCGCAAGGACATTCTCCATTACCGATATTACATAGTACTGTAATGAAGCTTTTTCGGATTCATTATGTTGTCTTCCTCAACTCAACTCAACTCAACTCAAAACTATCTTTTTGGCGCATAATTAAGTTTAGATTCTTACAACGTTCATAGTGATCTCTCTCAACACACCCAAAATTATTATCAAGGAGTATATCTGGCTTGGTTTATTCCTCTAAAAACACATCTTAATATCATGCAAGACCAAAACCAAGGCCCAAGAATCTGAACCTATCCAAAAGTAAACTTCAGTGACTTTAGGTTCGTTTAGATTCCTCCAGTTATTTGATCATATGATCTGCTTTTAGTTAGTTGGGTTCTTTTTGAGGGTGAACTAAACTCTATCAAAACCCAAATCAGCCAAACCAAAATAATCTTCTATATAAGTTTTTTAGATTTAGGATCCAAAAGTAAACTTAAATAACTTGAACCCAACTATGATCATATGATATGCTATGATAATCTTCGTTTAGTTCATGTTAAGTATATCCTAAGGGGTTTACTGAACTCTACCAACCACCAGCTCAACTCAGTTTTCGTTAGCTTCGATTAAAATCTTCTCAAAACCCATAGAATATTGAATTTTTCTAGAACCCACCCAAACTGAACTTCTCGACGCTCATAAATATTGCTCTGAGCACCCGTCGTATATTGTTCAAATCGGTCGACAAATAAGTTGAAAAAAAATATTAATAAGTTCGCCCATAAAATAAAAATAATAAAAAATTATTATGGATATATTATTATATACGATATATCTCTTCTCTACATGTTATGTTTGGCTGCGCAGTATGCAAAACGCGTAGATGTCGTTGTCGACGTTGTCAGAGACGACGCCATATCACGGACAAGCACGGCGGACGGACGGACATTGGCACATGCGCCAAATATTTGGACGTTTCGTTCTACTTTGGCGCAGGCGCGGGTGCGGGTGCAAAGCTCCAGAGGCAGGAGGAGGTGGGGCGAGGTTGGGGGCTCATTGTTATGCAACTGATGGGCTGTTGGGCCGGAGCAGGAGGCACTGCCTCGGCTTGGCTTCTCCTGCTGCACTGCAGCAGCACAATTCGCTGGAAATCTGCGCAAAGGGACGCCCGGGCGTCTTTTTGGCCAGGCTCAAGATGCCGCGATTGGCGATTGTGTCGGCCGGAGCTCCCATACATCAAAGTGTCGTGTTGCCAGTTCTTTGGACTGCCTTTTGGCTTATAAATATTTATGTTTGTGCGTGTTTTGGCCACGTTTAGGGCTCTCCGCAGGTTGCCTCGCAGCTTTCTACTAGAAATCAAATACAACATGCGCTGGCATGCCGGGCATTTTAAGCAGCCAAAGGTAGGTGGACAGGCCAAGGGGTGGACAGGCGGACAGGCGGACAGCTACATGCCACTGGGATTGGAGTTGAGAACGGAGAATCGAGAATTGGGCTTGGGATTGGGATTGGGACTGCAACCTTTGGCATGCAACTGCTGCCACGTGTTGCGCATGACAAACAGCTGCAACGCTTGTTGGAGCAGCTCCACTTCTCTCTTGATCCCTTGGTCGGCTGCGGTGGCTTTGAGTTGCGTTTGCGTGTGAAAGTCCGAAAAAGTCTGAAGACTCACCTTGATCCAAACGTCGCTCCATGCGTCGCCATTGTCGCATATGATGGATGAGTATGCAGGCGGCCACCGAAAAGAAGAGCAGACATGCCAATACCGCCACGAAGAGGGCTCCCGTCTGCCAGTCCAGTGGCAGGGCAGCCGCTGCCTCCTCATGCAGCTGCTGCAGCTGCTCGTGGCTCAGGTGCTGCAGATGTGTGGGCTGATCGAAGTGCTCATATTCCGAGGACTTTCGGCGCTGAAAATTTTGAGATTTGTAAGGGGTTTTTCAATGGGCTTTACTGGCTTTACTAGCCACTAGGCACTTACCTCCTTCCAGTTGGGCTCTGTCTTGGCCATGACAACCCAATCGATTTTCAGATCGTATATGGAACCACAAACTGTATCGACATGCAGCTGGCAGGGTCGCAGCGGTATCATCTCACCCTGGCAACTGGTGCAGGGCGTGCACTTGTCCTGCAGCTGATCCCACCAGTGTTGCGGTGCACAGGGTGAACTTGGCGCAACAAACGCACTGGCGGTGCTGGTGGAGGTGCTGCTCCCACCGATGCTGGTGCTGCTGGGACGCGTTTCACTGACGTCGACGCCGGCGCCGGCGCCGACGCCGGTGGCTGCCACAGCGCACAAGGAACATGTTGTGGTTAGAAAAAGTAGCGTCAGATACGCGGCGCCAGTTTTACTAAAATTTTGGATGCTATTTTTGCTAAATATTGTTGTTGTTGTTAATGTTGTTTTTCTGGATCTACTTCTTCGTATTGTTGTTGTTGTTGTTGTTGTTGCTGGTGTTGCTGGTGTTGTTGATGTTCTCGTTGTTGCTGTTGTTGTTCTTGTTGCATTGCGGCTACTGCTCTGCCAGCTGCGCTGTCGACTCCGTCGGCGCTTGTGGAAATTTGAGTTTGCGTTTGTTTTTGTTGTTAATGTGCTCATTATAGCTAGTGTTAAGTTGTTGTTGTTGTTGTTGTTGCTATTATTGCTACTCGTTGCCGTTGTTTTTGTTGTGTTCGTTGTTGTTGCTGTTGTTGTTGCCGCTGTGAGGCCCAAACGTTTCAACGGCTGCATCACTGAAAAGAAGACACGAAATCGGAAATCAATATTTGCTTAGCTTTGCCTTACAATAAACAAAAAACTATAATTTTTTGTACTTAATCTTTAGCTAATATATCTAAGTATATGTATACCAATTTTCAGAGACCCAACTCATATAGTTTTCAAAATTCAAGCCCAAATGTAGCCACAGGTCCATAGTCCAACTTGAGCAGATGTTTAAACGGAAAAGGAAAATCCATTTTGAGCTAAAAGTTATGATTGTATGAACTGAATGGGAGAGTATGGAGTATCGCGCGGACATTCTTCATTACCGATGTTACATAGTACTGCAATGAAGCTTTTTCGGATTCATTATGTTGTCTTCCTCAACTCAACCCAACTCAAAACTATCTGTTTGACAGATAGTTTAGTTTAGATTCGTCCAATGTTCATACTGATCTCTCGCAACACAGCCAAAATTATGATCAAGGAGTATATCTGATTTGGTTTATTCCTCTAAAAACACATCTTAACATCATGCAAGACCAAAACCAAGGCCCAAAACTCTGAACCCAAACAAAAGTAAGCATCTGTGATCTCAGATTAGTTTAGATTCATAGTCCAACTTCAAGGCAAGTCTAGACTATAAAACAAGCCAAACCATCATCCCTTCCTATTACAATCCCAAGTGCAAGTAATATTATTATAGATTTTGTCCATATTTAAAACTTTTTGGGCATCCGTCCTAAGTCCTAAGTCATGTGCACTTGTTGCTTTCTCCCTTTGAAATTTCCCAGGCGCTGGCTTTTCACACACTCATCAATGCCAAACCCAGAGCAGGGAAACTCTATGGAGTCTATTATTGATATGGAGTTGGCACAGCGGGTAGTAGTTGATCATAGACATGGCGAGATGCATTAACAGGGTGCCCGTCTGTCCGTCTGTCCGTCTGTCTGGCTGCCGGCCTGCCCAATGTCCCATTGCAGCTGCATTATCGCCCATAAAAAAGGCAAACTAATAAAGCGACCGGCGGCCAATGATGATGATGATGATAATGCGACGCCATCGTCATCATCATCGTAAATGCGTACAGTTTGCAATCAACTTTAATGTCAACGGGGTGCTTAGCAGTTGCCGCACTCCACACCCGCTGCCCCCTGGAACCAATGAGCGGTTCTGGTTCGGTTCATTGCTCAGCCGCCGGTCCGTTTGGTTCTTCGCTCTCCGATTCTCCGATTCCTTTGCATCAACAACAACAAAAGCAAAAACAACGAAACTATTATAAATGGCATACAATTATTATTTATGCAACGGCTGTCAGTCAATGGAGTAGGCACATCATACATGTCCATGGAGTGGGCAGCCATTGGGGTTGGGGTTGGGATTGACTGGGGACTGGGAGGAGCGCTGGGTGCACAGCACAGCGGCTGCACTTCCGTTGCACTAGCGACTCGTCTGGACACACAGGCTAAGGCCAAGGAAACCGAAGAACACCTCTCCTCCAATCGCTTTATGTTTCGATTCTAGGCACATCTATTGTAAGTCTTTCTTTTCAAGAACTTTATGGGAACCATTCAAAGGCTTTACTTTGCTTAGATCTGCAGGGAATGAAGTACGCTTTGGAGCTGTTCCTTAACTAACTGAAAAAAACTGGAACTCTTCAATTTATTTTTTCCTTTTGTCAAATCAATTGGCTTTTAAGTTATTGCACTTCAAATCGAGTTTTCATATAGATTATAAATGAAATACAATAAACTTATTTCTCGTTCTTTAGTTTTTTGGAACTTCAAATTTAGTAAAATGCCAAAAGTTCAACCCAACTGATCTTACTCAAATGGTAATTAGGTTTCCAGAAACTATTGCATAATATGTAATTCATTTAACTTTTCTTATCGAAAAATTCTTCAGTGAAAATTCTTCAAAAAGTTCTTCAGTGAAGGAAGCCGAAATAAAGGCAAATAGTGCTTCAGGCTGTGATCCCATAGAATTGTTATAGCCACTATTTGTTTGTATATGGAATACTTGGAGCTATGATCAAATTATAAAAGATTTTTGAATTGTGTCTTATTCTCATAAAATTTAGGGCAAATTCTTTAGTTTTCTTGTGAATCAAATAGATAAGTTAAGAAAAGTCTTGGAAGATCATTAAACTGGAAATTTGTGGATCAAAGTATCAGTAATTTAATTTATAATACCACAAGAATTAGATATGTGCTAAAAATCAATCAATAATAATTATATCTTATAGTATTACCGCCAACGGAAAAAACGAGGGGTTGTTGGTTCAAGACCCACTAATGTTGAGAGCATGGTTTGTCACAGCTTATTTACCCTTGGATGGTTTAGAATTTAATAAAAATATCAGATGCCAATAAATGATGCCTAAATCAAAAAATTAAAAATAACGACGTAATCTGATCTTAAAACATCTGTTGGTCCATGACTTATCCAAGTTTCTATGTAATGCTCTCTCTATATATTTACATCAAAATAAATTCACTTTTACAGCTTCTACTGCCTGATATTTGTTCCATGCGTGGGCAGATATTGTATTTTCTATGCGCTTCTTAATTGTTTTGACGTAAAATTTCTGTTCCCCATGTAACAAATGATAAATTGGTACTATTTGCTCTATAAGACAGAATGATATATAGATGTTCTATGTTAATTTAAAGGGATTTTTTTTTAGTAAATTATGTGTTTAGCGGAAAGAGACAGATTCTATATATTTTGGCAAGTTTTAAAACAGTAAAAATTGCATATATGGATATATAATAGTTGATTTTAGGACCAATGTTCTTTGTTAATAGTTGCTTCAGTATGATTTAAAATGAAATAAAAAGGAAATGCTTAACAATATTTTTCTTTACCGACAAAGTTTCCACTCAGAGAATGTTCGATAAAAATTCAATATAACTTTAGAATTCTTTAGTCCTTTAGTATAGGATATGAATAGAAATATTTTCTGAACAAAACAAATATTTTGTACTCAACTCCCAATTGAAAATTGGTATGCAGGGTATAATAAGTTTGTGCAAATATATATAACAGGCAGACCCCATTGGCTCGGCAGACCCCATAAATTATATATGTATATTCATGATCAGGATCAATAGCACAGTCGATTTAGTCCTGTCCGTCCGTCTGTCTGTCCGTCCGTGTGAACGCATTGATTTTCGAGATTATAAGAGCTAGAGATTTCAAAATTGGCATGTAAATCCGGGTATACAATACACATATCAAGTTCTGAGATTTCGATGATACCACGCCCCTTCGCCCGATAATCGCTAAATTCATTTTTCGATAAATTGGCCATAACTTTGGCATTTATAGAGCAATCGACAGCAAATTCGATAAATAGGGTCATGATTCGAAACTGCAGAATGGCATTTCCCAAAATGTTGATACACCCCTCCATTTTCCCGGAAAGTGACGAAATGTGTCTATGAGCTACAAATTTTAAGCTAGAGTCATGAAATTTGGTATGTGGGTGCTCATAGATACCATGCAAAAAGTGGCATCAAATTTTTTTTTCATCCTAAATTGGTAACCCCAAATTAGAAAAGTGCTTATATTTTCTACAATCCTTATCATAATGATTCGATTTCTAGAAAATAAATTTATAATGTCATCAACCAATTCTGAAAGTTTTAAAAGAATCGGGTCATAAACAACGAAGTTATAAGACTCAGAAATGGCCGAAAACGGGCATAAATGGCAAAAGGTGAAAAATGCATTATGTTACCTGTTACCAAAACGTTTGTAGCTGGAGGCACAAAATTTGGCATGTAGGCTCTCATAGATGATGAAAGTTTACATTCTCACAAGATTCGTTACTATCTACCACTCCACAAAATTGCATATGGATCTAACTGGATAACTGTCATATAACCAAAAATCGGGGTTCTCTCATGTTTTGAAACGTATTAGACTAAATGCTTTTATTTTTTGATTAAATCATTGAATTTTTGACTTCAAAACATTAGAACATTTTAGTACAAATTAAAAATTTAGTATAAATTTACGTTGTAGTGAAAATTTTCAAAATATAGAGTTCAAATTTGATAGAGTGAAAACGTGTAGAGGATTGTGCGGGATAGTGCGGAATAGTATGGATATTGGTAGCGCGGCTTTGGCTTGGCATAGGGCACACGTTACATAGAGCAATGACAACAGCATAAAACAACAACAAGAGGCGAATATAATGGAAACAGCAACAGGAAGAAGATATATTTAATTAAAATCAACCATTACTCGTATGGCCAGTGGCCACCGGCACCGTAAGCTGGCGAACCCGCAAACCCGCAAACCCGCGAACTGGCAAACTGGCAAACTGGCGGACTGAGCTGTTGAGTGGTCATCAAAGGGGACGGGGAGCGGAGTGCGAAAGGGGTAAGCAAATGGAAGGGAGGGGGCGACGGGCGGGTACATCGGCTTCTAAGGGGGCATATATACATATAAGGTTGGATTATGAGCTGATCTGACCTGCACTTTGTACGACAAACACAGCCAAAAGAGCAGGAACAAAGCACACACAATTCAATTGACAATCGAAAGGCAGAAACTGATCATAAAACTGTGACTTGGAGGGGTTGGGGTTAGTCTTGGGGTTTGGCCTGGGGGTTGGGGGTATTATGGTCTATCAGCGTTGTTGAAAGCAATTTTCTTTTCTTTTTCTGAATTTCTAATGAATTTCAAAATCGGAAATAGCCAATAAGGCAATGGCATTTCCTATACATATACCCGATTATACGATATAGCAGGTGCTGTTCGGTTGGTCGGTTGGTCGGCCCCCATAGCCCCCGATAGCCCCCACCCAGCATGGCATGCAGCTGTGTCTGGTCAAAGAGCCTATTAAAAGCGCATTTCGACGCAAATTGAATTATTATTAGTTGTAACTGAATGCCATTAATGATGTACAGTAGTTCCGGTACAGAGATCTATAATGAGCTGATATTCTAATGCCATGCATACCCATTCCCGTTCCCATTTGCTACAAAGTCTGCGACTTTTGGGATTGTCCTAATCAAAATGCAGCTATTATTGGCCCTGAGCCATCGGATCTGTCGGTCTGTCAGTTGCTCAATTAGAATGACAGTTGTCAGTTCTTCAAAGCACAATTAAGAATTGAAAACAAAAGAATCGCAGCACATTATTCTCAGATGTTGAACGATCTTGAAGGCGTTCGATTGTGTTAATTGAAATAGTTTGCAAACAATTTATAATTTTCAAATTGAAACAAATGAGGGAATATTCTCTATGACTCACCGAAGATTTCATACTTTTTTCAAAGAGGAACCTAAAGAATAGGAAAAAACTTGTAAGAATTAAAAAATCCTTTGCTTACATAACGATTTGAACCTCAATCTCAATAACTACTTAGCAGAAAGCCGAAGATTTCATACTATTTTCAAAGAAGACCTTAGAGAATAGGGTCTACTTCTAAGAAATAGAATCCTTTACTCATGACCTAATAAATACTTAGCACGAAGCTTAGACAAGTGTACGATAATATCGTACAAGAAATTCTATAAAAGATGAAGAAATATACAATGATTTGTGGTTAACTTCTGTGTTTATAGCGCGATTCTTATGCAATTTGGCGGAATAATGTATAATACAGAAACTTAGATGTAACTTTATATTTAAATCAAACAGCTTTTAAAACATGGAAAATATGAGAAAAACCGTGTTTTCATTCCATAACAAAAATGGTATAATGGAAATTATATATCGTTCTGTGTCAAGTTTCATAACGTTAGTCCAAAAACTAAGAGATTAGTTTATATAAATACGAAAGGACAAGCATTAATTTTATTTTTCCTACTGCCCATGCGGAAAGTAACTTACAAGCTTCGGCAGAAAGTGAATATGGGTATTTCCATGGACAAGTCCACCTTTTTGTCCCGTGCGCGATGTTGTTTTTTTAGTAAATATCTTGAAAAATATAAATTTCTAAAAATCAGTCTTTATATAACACTTAGCAATTAAGTATCCTTATAATTGGCGGCATAGATTGATTTTCATAGATTTGTTATTTTGAAGATAACTGCTAAAAACCAACACGCGCACGGGACAAAAAGGTGGACTTTTCCATGGAAATACCCATATACAAACATCCTCAAAAACTGTATAATAATGTTGAAGCTCCGGCTCCCGGCTACATGACAATATCTTGAATCTCTCATCCCAACTCTTGACCCCAAAAATTTGAACAATTTGGAACTCTGTTTACATGTGCTAAGCTGAGTTGAGTCCGTTTCGATAGCCGATAAGCCATCGGCTTGTAATCGGTTCGATTGCTGATTAATCAAGCTGCGTGCGGAGCGTGCTCCGTTGGCTGCCAGTAAAGTTAAGAAGACGAGTCTCAACTGACAACTGACCCATTTTGCGGACTGTACGTCATGAGGAACGTTTGTTTGGTTTCAGTTCAGTTTCAATTAGCGCAGAGCTGAAAATGCAACATGATTTAAATTGCTGTCGCTGTCAGTTGTCAGACAACAGCGATAACAACAACAACACTAACAACAACAACAACAACAACAACAGCGACGACAAGGCGCAACACGCCGGAGACGCACCAAAATGTATCTTATAGATACTATACATGTCTCTGACATAATAATCTGTGCAAACACAATGCACAGACCGACGACCGACGACCGACCGTCTGCCTCAATGTCTCCGCAGTTGCCACACGCCGGCCTTTGGCCTCCTTTGCCTACTCATAGCCCATAGCAGCATAGCACATGTTGTGTACTCCACCTCTCCCCACCTCTCTCCACATCCACCTCCACCACCTCCATCTTCATCTGCATCTGCATCTGCATCTCCTCCAACGTCGTCCAACACGTCGTCGTCTTGCCAAGCTCTAAAAATATGCCACACTTGATATGATTTTCTCTCGTTTTTTCTTGCCCCAAGTGTGTGCCGCCGAGTGAGTGCTACTCGATTTGTCGCCCGAAATGCTAAATAAGTGGAAGACGCTGTCGTCGCCGGCTCCATTTGCTGGCCAAGATCAGGAGCAACAATAGACAAGAGTCGCACTCACCGCAATGCCAGGTCAGGGACACAATGCTAACTCAAGTGCCATCGACTTGGACTTGGACAAATTTGCATGACAAAAACCTAATTGTAGTGGCAAATTCGAAGCCCAAGAAAAGAGAAGGTACAAAAACTCAGATGCAGACGTAGTATAGACTCAGAAGTATCTTTGGGATAGGGTATTTGCCTTTGGTTGACAAAATCTTAGGATATACTATGTTTCATTTTAGCTAAATTTCATATCGTTCAGAAACATGTATGAAAAAATTTTTTAGAAACATTTCATACATTATTGGCATGGGGAAAAAGATATACATTATTCCTAGTTATAAATGGAGACTTAGTGGAAATACAATTGGTTACATGTAAATTTAGAGCTGAAGAACTATCTGACATCTAAGCTAATTATATACCTTTTTTATATCAAAACAAGCTACAGAATATATATATTTACTAGCCTAGAATAATTCATCATATATTCTATAAAGTGACTTCTATAGCTATCAAAAATAAATCATCGATTGGCCCTCTATATCTAAGCAAACTGGTGCCTCAGTTTTTGAGCTATCGAGAAACCTGGCATATTCACTTTAAAGACGTTGCACATTTTGGGAACCATCCGGTTCCGACCATTTTACAATAAATAGTTGCGTTTGCCCATTATTTATTATTATATGGCCATATACCCATAAACAACCTTATCGGACCACAGCCTGAAGCACTATTTGCCTTTCTCCCTCTGCTCTTTTCACTGAAGATTTGGGTGGATTTCAAATCCTACGTCACTACATTTATTTTCCTTAGGAGGGACATGCCCTCGACATGAGTCGAGTGGGCTCAAACCTACCACCTCTTGTTGCGCTATGGTCAACCGAGGTCCCAATGAGTTTGCCCATATTTCACATAATTTTCAAGCTAGATATATCTAATCAGGATAGCTTTATGACATGGTTTGTTAAGAACCGTAGAGTTGACGGACACCTTTTTAATTTTCAGAAGATTATATTTGGATGAAAACAAATTTGAATGCCGAATTTATACTCATTCCAGCACTTTACGGCAAAATTGAGATGGAGTCTATAGCTCTTGTAATCACCGATCTTACGAGTTCATACAGGCGGACAGGGCTAAATTAACTCTCCTATTGATCATGAACATATATACTTTATGGGGTATGCCATTCCATTTTCCTACTATACCTTATAACTTCAATTTGTGTTATTGGATTACAATTTCGCACTTATGTGGGAGCCATCATTTTCGTAGATGCAATGTATCTTCAATAGCTCTGAAACCAGTATGAAATCTTTGGTATTCCAAAGATAATTCTAATAGTTTTTTATTCGTGGACCAGTGAATAATGCACTTTCCTGTCAAACAAGAGGTCTTGGGTTCGAGTCCCTCTGTCGATGGCATGAACCTCCTAGAAAAACTACGCCACGGATTTGAAATTCACCCAAGTCAGAAAAAGTTCTTCAATGAAGGAAGCAGAAATAAACGCAAATAGTGCATCAGGTTGTGATCCAATGGGGTTTTTATGGCCTCTATTTATTTGTTTTCTAATTAAATATGTCATCTACGTGGAGTTTTCAAACCTAACCACATGCGATCTGCTTCCAAAATCAACAGATTTGTTCAAGATAGATCTTAATATCATATTATTATGGATTTTTTTTAGTGGCTATAACAACCCTTTCGGGTCACAGCCTAAAGCACTTTTTTAAGATTATTGCTAAGTTCCTTCACTGAAGATCTTTGTTTTTTTAAGTGGGTGGATATCAAGTCATACGCCACAACCAAGTTTTTCTTGGCGGGTCATGCTAAGTACATGAGTGGGACTCGAACCCAACACCTCTTGTTTCGCGGGACAGTGTGCTATTCACTGACCCACTAAGGCCCCTTATTATGGTTTTAACAATTTTTAAAAACTGACAATTGACAATTTTTGACAATTTCTGGCATAGCCTACAAAACTTTAAGGCAATATTTTTCGGGTTATTGAAGTATTTTTCGGTATTTTTAGAACAACAAACAGCTGGTCGCTGTCGTCTGAGAAGACAAATTTGCCAAAAAGCAAATATCACGGGCTGCAATATGCTTTATAGGAAGTATGACTCGGCGCGACGAGCAAATGTGACAGCTGACAGGAAAATTGTAAAACGGAAAACATATATTGTGCCACAAGGGACAAAACACAAAGTCTATTTGGAAAACTTAAGACACATTTCGAATAAAAGCTTTAAAGATTTTCCGATCTTAAAATATTTTAGACGTGGGCACAGCACGTTCGTTAATCAAAAGGGTTTAACTGGGAAATTGCGCAAAAAGTTCCAAAATTTTAATTGTTGAACAAACATTTCGAGAATTTTGTGGGGAAAGTGGAAAGTGGAAAGGGGAAAGGGGAAAGTGGGGTGAGCGTAGGCCGAGCGCGACATGTATTAAAATGTCAACTGAATGCTCAGTTTTTCATTTTTTTAACGATTGTTTTTTGTGTGTTGTTTTTGTAGTTGTTGTTGTTGTTGTTGTTATTGTTGTTGTTGTTTATTAGCATTTTATTGTTTTTGTTGTATTCTCATTGTTGTGCAAATTTCAAGCGCGACAAACCATTAAAGCTCATCCATGGAGCATCCATCCAAACAGCAGCAATTTAATGAAACGCGCCATGAACAGCGGCCACAGACTGATCAGCGGGAATAAAAGCAGAAGCAATTTAGTGAAATTGTGTTTAGAGAGCTTTTCAGTTAGTTCTCGGTCTCCTCCCCCTCCTCCACCTCCTCCTCATACATCTCTCATCTCTTTCTCTATATTGTTTGCGCAATTTCCCCAAAAGTATCAATACAACAATTCGATAAGTTCTTTTAGTAAAAGCTTTCTCGGTCCAAGGGGTATTTTCAATGGGGCTTGAAAGAGTTGAAATAGTACTAATTATTAAGCACAAAAAGAGGCGTGGCACATATTCCAATTCAAACCAAAATCAAACATTCAAAATTGAAGACAAAAAGTGTCCAAAATCTTGTGGAGAAAAGAAGTAAGGAAGAAATTTCATACTCTTTTCCAATCAATCATATTTAATACAGTCGAACTTCCCTATAATGAATCTTGACAGGACCAGAAAATCACTTCATTATATAGAAACTTCATTATACAGAAATAATACATACTTGTATATATACTTCATTGTATAGAAACTCACTATAGAGAAGTTCGACTGTATATAGCAATATTGTATATATATTTCAGGGGCCTCAGTGGACCAGTGAATAACGCACTGTCCCGCCAAATGACAGTTGCGAGTTCGAGTCCCGCTCATGTCGATAGGCATGACCCTCCTAGAAAAACTAGGTTGTGGCGTAGGATTTGAAATACACCCACGTAAAACGAGCTTTTGAGTTAAGAAAGCTGAAATAAGGGGAAAAAAATGTGCTTCTGACTTTGACGCGATAGTATTGTTATGGCCACATAATAAAAAAAAAACATTGAGTTGCATACCAGCTATATGATATAGTAGTCCGACCCGTTTAAAATTTGGTACAGCAATAAGGAATCTTAGGATATACAGTTAAAATTGACTTTTAGTATGTTATAGTGGTTGGATCGTTCGCGCAAGAAATAAGAAATAAGGCTATATAACAAGATTCATTACTCAGGAACACGTTTGCATATATAAGGATAGATAGAAGTGACGATGAAATGGACAAGCCGACAAACAGGCGGACATCATGCCTCTAACGATTTCTTGGGTTCATCTGAACACTTCGAAGGTATCTATTACAATGAGAATCCAGGACCCATATATCTCACTTCTGACTTGCTGTCTGATTTGATCTATACATATATTTCTTAATCTATTTATCCACCTCTTTTTCTACCTATCTATCTTTCTGTTCTGCTTTCTGCCAAGCTTTCTGTCAATATGTCCATTTATTTGCCTATTTGTCCGTCTATCTCTACATCTATTCAACCATTCAATTATCTATCCATTTGTCTATGTATATTTCCATCTTTCCGCCTTGTTGCCTCTCTGTTTGTCCATCCTATCTATCGATCTGGCTTTCTCTGTTTTGCTCTGATTGTCGTCTGCTTATATATTTCTCTAATGTCTAACCATATATCATATAGGAACACTAGACAATACTAATAGTACTAAAAGTACCATAAGTAAATTATCTTATTTCTTTAAAGAATTTTAGGCATAATAGGAATAATAGAGATAATATTGATGGGTCGAAAAAAAAGTTTTTCCACCTTTTTATGTTTTACATCTCCTAATTTCAAAAATTTAAAAAAAAAATTTGGGTAAGTTATAGAAAATCCCAATATAATAACATATCCAGCCAAATGTCTTCTACATTCTTGCTCAATAAATATTGTAATCCAAGAAATCGCCCAAATTGTTGTACATGTTAACAATATATATCACTCATAATCTTCTCTAAATCATCACGCAATGTAAAGATATATATATTTCAATATATATTCTATAATTTTTACTTAGTTTCCATAATTTCCATAAAAGTTATAAATGATTTTGTATCTCATATTTAGCGAATCGGCTTATAAATTTCAAGAATCAATCAGGCTGATTAAGATTTGTATATATTTTTGGTATGATACTTCATGCATTCTTCAGAAAATATTTTCTCAGATCTGCTTAAAAGCAACCGGAGCGAATGATTGTTAAGCTTATCAGAAAGAAATACCTCGAATACTTCAATCAATTTCTAGTCTAGAGTCAGTTTCAAAGTCGACTCTAACCTGCTGTATATAATTTATTCCAGACTGTAATTGGATCGAGTCATTCATTATTCCTTCATGGTTATCAGCTACGCCATATGGGGTTCAGTTTCATGAAAAATTGTGCAAATTCCTTACAAAAGTTCAATTAAATTTGCAAAATTAGTGGATTACTTCAATTACTGTACAATTAATGAAATGGTCTGATGGTAAATAGACAAAAGAACTAGATAACCACAAGTTTTCAAGGGGCATTCCTCAAATGTATAGGACTATATTTGAAGAGCATTTGACTGGTAGATACTCTAATTTATAATCTTAGTATGAATATGCATACTATGCACATACTTATAAAGCTAAGTGTCTTGCGCTTACATCAACGTCTTGTCTTTCTTAAAACAATTTTAAGCATTCTTCAAGGCAATTCTTCGAGGTTTATTATGTTATCATTATGAAATTTTCAGAACAAGTGAAATGCTTAATTTTGTAAGTAAAAACTTATTTTGATAAATCTATATCGACGGTTGTGTATATTATGAGCATTATTCGATTTACTAAATATTTAATAATACACGCAAAATATAGACGGAATTACATACTGAATTTGGCGTAGTTCTTTCATAAAGTCCGTAAGATCGTAACCATTATCAATGAATTTGGGCTTTACTAATATTTACAGGGTATTGCAGCTGTAAAAGCAAACAATTAGCTAATGGAATTGAAAAACAGAAGCTCAATAAAACAGCTAAAATACTTCTGTTTTGTACCGACAGCTGTTTTTAGACTGTTTAGGCCCCATATGGACTACCTAGGCATACAAAGTCCGATATCTACTGGAAGTATGCCGCAAATCGGTAGATGTACTCAAAGTATTTAGCGCAGTGAGAAAAGCTGTTTTTAGACGGGTGGGCGGAAAAAATGCCAGCAAAAAATATGCAAATCATTTGGCGAAATTTGCAAATAATACAAGTGGAATGGCAGAAGTTAAGGTAAGTGAGAGACTGTGAGATACGCTGTATTCTCGAGAAATTTTGTGACAAAGTTATGATGATCAAATTTGATATATTGCTTAATAAGAGATTTATTATTCATACGATGAAGCTCTCCCTATTATGAAATGATTTCAAACACACAACTTTTTCGTTCCAATTTGATTGTATTGAATTTCCATACAAGTGATTTTCTGGTCCCGTCAAAATTCATTATAAGGAACTTCGACTATATATTGTGCCAAATTTCTATCTATCTTGGCTATACCGTAGATTCCACACACACTACAAGAAAATTAGAACACAAAACCATAACGGTGGGTTCGAACCTTAGAACCAAAAAAATACTCAATACTCAATCGAGTTAGCGACAGACCCGTTCGGCTTTTGGTATACAAGTATCCGACTTTGATCTTTGTGAAATTTGATAGAATGATGGTTGATGAAGAAACTTAAGTATTTGGGTAGATAAAACAAATGTGAATATTCCCAATTATTTGCTTTCATAGTCAAGGCGAATAATTATTATTATATGGCCATAACACCATATCTTTATTTTCTGCTTCCTCCACTGAAGCACTTTTTTTACGTGGGTGGATTTCAAGTCCTACGCCACAACCTAGTTTTTCTAGGACGGTCATGCCTATTGACATGAGCGGGATTCGAACTCGCACCTCTTGTTTGGCGGGCCAATGCGCTATACGCTGGTCCATCGAGACGAATAGAGCATAGTATATTCCAACTGCGATGTTATCTAGACCCACAATATTCCGTCTATAAAGCAAAGCATTGGTAGACTCTTCGACAGTCCACAAGCTGAAAAAACCGGCCTAAACGTTAGTCTATCTAATACTTACAGGGTATAAAAAGCGTCTGTGCTTTAGCTTCTATAACAGACAATAATGATTTGCTGATCTCTGGCCAAAGCAAACAATGTATCTCTCTTGACTTGGGGATTTTTTTTTTGGTGTGCATATAAAAAGTCTTACATAGTGGCCGTATATTATATATACAGTGAAACCGCTCCACAGTGGACACTCTCATAAGTGGACACCTCCTTTTAATGAACAAAAACTTGGGAACGGGGAAAAAACATGTAAATGAACCTCCCATTGGTGAACACCTCTCAATAATGGACAAATTTCAGGCGACCGTCGCTGTCCACTGTAGAGAGGTTTCACTGTATATATATAAGAAGATGGGATCTGTTTGAATTTTGAGAAAATGGTAAAATGGTTAATTGATTGGCGATTCTTTGGTCAGGTTGGGCGTGCGCTGGCAGCGGATGCCAACTGACAGATACATTTACGGCCTGAGCCTGCGGAGGGAAATGTACAACTTATTTTTACACAAGGCATTATATAGATATATACATATATATATTTTTTTGACATCTCCAAATGTGAAATGAGGAAAAAACGGGGGAGAGTCGCGCACACCGTGTGCATTATGTAAGCAATGGGCAATGCCGAGTTCAATGTATTTGTTTTCCTATTTATTTATGGATGGCAACCGGTTGCAAGGAGTGCTGCAACTGCAACTGCAACTGCAACGGCAACCGTGCTGCAAGTAACAAGTGCCGCCGACTGCTGCTGGTTTAGGGCCCTAGGTCTGGGTCGGGCATGGGCATGGGCATGGACAGTGGCTGGGGTAAGGGCACGGGCCTGCTGCTGTTTACCCTTTCGACTGTTCCTTCCGCTTTGCGCTCTGTGCTGCATGTGTGCCCGGTTAATACCTATGCAGATCTTCTTTATAATACATACATATAGTATATGGTATATAGTATATAGCATATAGATATATGGATATGCCTATATATCCATTAGTTTTGTTTGCCTGTGCCCGTGGCTCTGGCTCTGGCTGTGGCTCTGGCTGTGGCCCCCTAATGGCTATTCTCCAAGCAGTGCAACTGTTTTGTCAGTTAGTCCAGTTGTCGGTTGTCTATGGGGGCCTATGGACCGGGTACGGGTATGCTGATGCTGATTTTGATGCTGATTTCTCATTTGTTTTTGTCTTTTTTTGTTTTTGTTTTTGCTGCTCGAAAACACAGAGGGCTGCCACTGTTTCTACACTCGATTTATATTTTTTATCATTTGATTTAATTTAATTCCATTCCATTTCGGCTGCAGACCCAGCCCCAGACCCAGGCCCAGGCCCAGGCGTAGCTTCATAACCCCCTCCCAACACACACATCGAAACGAGACCGGCAATACCAGAACACGAGAGGGGCGACAGGGGGCGAGGTAGGAAGCGTACGTGAGGGCGTGAGCTGAGAGGCGAGGAACGGAGCGAGATCATCATCAGCATCAACATGATCATCATCATCATCATCATCATCATCAACGGCAAATGTTTCCGAAACCGGGCATAACCATAACCATAACCGTAGCAAAGTTTGCCCATCCCGTCTGTCCGTCTGTCTGTCTCGAGAGTTATACAGTAGTTTTCGGCTTGTATATAGCAAAATAAGATTATCTGTATATAACATATATATCTTTTTATATAGCTATCAAATAAATCACTCACTTTTTTATTTCGTTTCTTGTTTTTCGCTCGTTTTGTTTGCGGTTTTTCCTTTAACTTTATAAATTTTTATTTTCCTGTTGATTTCTTAATTTGTTGCTTGCATTTTTTGTACACTTTATCGATCAATCAATCAATCAATCAATCGTTAACATTTCGCTTGACACTTTTTTGTACATCTTTTCCATGTTTTCAAAACAATTTCAAAAAAAAAAAAAAAGGAAAACAACATAAAAACCACTCGCGACTCGCCAATCTAACGTATCGGGTATAACTCACATACTATATATCTCTACATACACACATATATATAGATATATGCAACTATATAATCGTATATAGAACCAGGCATGGCAATGGCATCGTTTCGCCTGCTTTCGCGTTTTCCACAAACGTTTTTGTAAAAAATTTACAAAATATTTTCAAAAAAAAAAACCAAAAAAAAAAGCCAAAAACTTTTGATTATATTTATAATAATAATAAATACGTTGCTTTTAGATCTAAATGTGCGTGTGTGTGCGTGTGTGTGCGTGTGTGTAGGTGTGTGTAGAGCACTTGGAACGGACGACGATCGCAGCGTTGATCCGCAGCTCGTCGCGTGCGTGTAGAGACTGAGGCATGCAACGGCAGCGATGCTCGTGTTTAAGCAGCGCCGCGCGGCAGTGCTGAGCACTTGGCCCGCCAACTTCCGCTAAAACTAGCCTTTTTTCTGTTAGAGCTCGAACAAAAACAGCGCTGTGCTAGTTAGTCTAACAACACTTTATGAACATTTCAACCTGTAGTCGGGAGAGAGAGAGAGAGAGCTCACAAGGGATACCCTTTAAAAAGTTCATTCTTGAATATCCTCTAAAGTTAATGTACCATACGAATGACATTTTCTGAGTACATTTATAACCCTTTCGGGACGGATTATTTGGGCAAATGTTTTTGCATATTATGAAAGGTGTCTAAAAAAATATGTACTGCATACTTAAATACCCTGAAATCGTCCTTTTATCCTGGGACATTACTGCAATGATTAGGAGTTTATAGAAGACTTTTTTCCACCACTTTTGAGACTTGCGGTCGAAATAGTAAAGCCCTGTTTTCTGATCGGAAAGGTCGACTCCACCCATTAATTGGTTATAGTTACTAATATTTCTTGATATGTAAAAAAATACAGATGTTGGATAATTGCTGGGACGTATTGTCCCATAAGTCCTGAAAGGGTTGTATATATTTTCAATATCTTTGCTATATGCTCCAAGAGTCGACTCCTCGACGGCCTCGCTGGACCAGTTGATAGCGCACAGTCCCCAGAAACAAGAGGTGTGGGCTCGAGTCTCACTCATGTACTTAGCATGACCCTCCTAGAAAAACTAGGTTGTGGCGTAGGATTTGAAATCCACCCACGTAGAAAAAAATCTTTAGGGAAGGAAGCCAAGATATAGGCAAATAGTGCTTTCGGCTGTGACCTTATGGGGTTGTTATGACCATAACATATAAAATATAGTCTTTGGTATATTCATTAAAATTTATATATACTTTATTTAGGTTTAGTGAAACGGTTTTTTCTCGTAGGTGTGATATAGATCTGAAAGTTCTTAGTGATACCGGCTTAAAGCAATCTTTTGTGTTTAGTTAAAGAACATTAAGTAATACATCAATCAAGTTCATAAGTAAAAATTGGGCTCAGACTCTAGGTTTTGTGTCACGGTTGCCTTATATAGACGCACGATATTCTCCACCCATTACACATATATTCTGCAGATCAGATATATAAAATATAAAAAAAAATTCTAAATAGCTTTATAATTATGCCAGATATCACTATATCATTATTCTGCACTATAACGAATTAAACACATTTTCTAAATAAAAAACTCGTAAACTAATCAAAATTTTTATACGTATTAAGACAATCGTTATGCGCCCCGCAAAATTTTGTTTACCATAGTAAAAATTTTAAATATGTTTTCTTCAGATTTATAAATCAAATATACCATCCACAGATTCCGAAACCCTCTCGAAAAGCTCAGTGAAATTAGTTATCCAACTCTGTTCTTTTGCGTGGTGAATTTTCCTAAAAATATCTGATTGGAATATCAGTTCTCTGAATCCTACAATTGTCTTTCTGTAGATATACATCTATTGAAAATCTACAATAAATTTCCCATTTCATATTTATTTCACATGTGTACGATTTTTGAATCAAGGGTATATAATATCTAATGTCAAGGAGTCCCATAAAGCATTCTCATCATACAATAGGGTTACCTCTTTCAGATTTTTAATGCGAAAAACTCAATCAATAGCTTTCAAAATTCTAATGTGTCAGCAACTTTACTGCTTTCATCAGATTGTTCATAAATTCTGTTAAAACATAATTAAATTTAAGAAAATCATTAAATTTAACTAAAGCTTTAGTAAAAGTTTCAAAAATCAATATGTAAAAAATGTATACCATATTCTGTTTCGCATCTTCCCATAGTTTCCTTTTTCTACTCGAATCACAAATAGCTAAATTTCTATTCCAAACATTGTCAACACTGTTGTGAGAGAGGGGTGAGAGAGAAAGTAGGCGAGAGAGCGAGCGCACGAGAGCGCGTAGTTATCGCATTGTTGTTGGGGGTAGCTGGATCGCCCATAACGAAACCTTCACGACGAGCATGAGCCGATCCCCGAGGTAAATCTTCGGAAAATCGAAAATTTTCGGATTTCGTTTCTTCCAGAAATTGGCAAAGGAAGTAAGATACTTGCTGGACTATTATATAGACTTAAGATCGTTGAAAATAATAATACCATAAATGGTATAAATAATGGAATATAACTAAATATAATATATACAACTAAATAAAAGCTAAGCTATCGGCGGTTCTTGCATACATAACATATATGTGGTATCAGGCCGGGTTCCATTATTGAAGCATACTTTTAGGTCCTGATAAGTTCAGTGGACGCATTCGGACTTTTTGAGAGATTATATCAACGGAGTAAAAAGAGAAGTAGGCTTCAGAGAGTTCTCCAAACAGACCTGGCAAATAGAATATTATAATCCCTCCCATCCCTTTTCCTTAATCATTCAGCCTATTCTAGGTTAAAATATACTTATATTACTATATTCAACTTTTTCTTACTCTATAATCTAATACCGGTAGTACCAGTTGATTATGTATAAGAAAATAATAGGCGTACCTGAAGTTTTACATTCTGAAAATATATTAATGAAGTACTCAACAGGATTTGATATATTCAATTTTTCAATATGGTCCATCTTGTCCAATTTTCGGGAACTTCTATGCTTATGACCATGAAAATTTCGGAAAAGCTTAATACAAATTTGAAATTAAACCATTAAGTTAAGAAATATTTATTTTACGAAGTCTTATGAAACTTTCGAAAAATTATATATACAGTCGAACTTCTCTATAGTGAACTTCTATACAATGAAGCTCTCCCTATTATGAATTGATTTTAAACACACAACTTTTTCGTTCCAATTTCATTGTATAGAAATATAATTTCTGTATAATGAAGTTTTTATATAATGAAGTGATTTCCTGGTCCCGTCAAGATTCATTATAGGGAAGTTCGACTGTAAAATGAAACAATTTTGGATGGACATATTCTCTATGTTAGCGCAAAAAAAATCTTCAGTAGAAGCAGAAATAAAGGCATATAGTGCTTCAGGCTGTGACCCGATAGAGTTGTTATGTCCATATAATATTTGTTACTATTCCAAATTTCTGTTAGCACATAAAAAGTTGACCCATTTACGAAATGAAAACGTGTGCATCCAAGTCGTAAATTCAATTTTAGAAAGCGAAGAAAGTTCATTGGAACGATATCGGGTAAGCTCAAAGGTATTTCGATGGTGTTTTCCAAAATTTTTGGTCGGAAAATCATTGACCTCAATTAAAGCTTTACGACTTACAAAATACTCAAATCCCCAAACATTTCTTTCAGAAACAATTACAAATCTATGCCTGGTACAGATCTCTAGAGACACACTTTTTTGGAAAAGCTTTTCAGAGAGCTAGATTAGCTTCCAGATAGAGCTTAAAATGGAAAAATTTTAACGGTGGTAAATCTGCAAATTTTATTATAATTTGTACAAAGTGTAACACGAAATGGAATCGCTGTACAATCTGAAATTCATGGTGTATCTTTTGATCTTATTGGAATATTTGTAGTTTGTAAATATCTACTTTATCATACAATACATATTTGATAGGTAATACCGTTGAACCAATCGAATTGTGGTCGATATATAACGATAAACGAGTTAAATTCATTGCACCCACAAGGGGATTAGTTGGGGATTGCGTGGGCACAGCCCATTTACTTGAGGTAGCCCTGGTCAATGGCATGCTTGAACATCTCCGCAATGCGCAGGCGTTTTTCGGGCTGCTCGAAGGGGGTTATGTTCCAGACATCGGTGAGCACAGCGTTCTCCACTATGGCATCCAGATCGGCCACCTCGTCGTCCTCGATGAGCGACATGGGCAACGACTCGATGCCCATGCCGCAGCCAAAGCGACCAAATTGCTGCAGTTCCTCTTGTAACGAATCCCACGAGATGATAGACTCGGCGTCACCGCCCAAATCCTTGATGAGCTCCTGGGCGCTCTCCAAGTAGGCGCGCAGCAGCTTGTCGTAGTGCTCCTCGCGCATCTGCTGGCTGGTGCAGGAGTAGATGAAGAAGCTTATGTCCAGGGCTATGGAGGCACAACGCGCCAACTGATAGTCAATGATGATGATCTCCTGCGGCTCACCGGCATCGCTGTAGCGTGTCAGGAAATTGGGAGTCCAGCAGTCGCCATGCCCAAAGACACTCAGCTTGGAGCGTGTGGACACCAGATTGATCATCTCGTCGAACAACTGCGGCTGCAGGAAATTATGCGCCAACGTCTCGTACTTGGTGTTGGGGAAGGTCTTCTCCACGGCATCGCTGGCCACGTTCAGGGCCAGCTTAAGGAAATCCGTGTACCAACTGCGCGTGTGCTCGCCGTAGTAGGTTTCCTGCAGAGCATCGGCGGCCTTCTCAAAGTTGGCGGAGTCCAGCGCCTTGAAGGCCAGCGCCACGCCATGATATCGTCCCAAGGTGCGCAGGATGAGCATGGCATCCTCCAAGCCCACATAGCTCATGCTAAACAAAGAGGAGCAAGGATTAAATAGGGAAACAAACATGTATAGCACATCTCTAACCGATTGGGCGAACGATAGCCGCGGAAGCCCACATCCTCCAGGGCTATGAAGTCGTTGACACCGTCACAGAGCGAGGCATAGCACTTGGGGTACTCCACAAAGGGTTTCTGCGGCTTGGGCTGCCTGGAGGCCTGGAAGGCCTCAATGGCCGGCAAGACCTTGGTATAGAAATCGATCTCATTGCGGAAAAAGTCGACGGAACGGAACAGGCGACGCCTGTGCAGATTGGCCGGCATGCCCTTGACAACGACATTGATCTCCAGCTGCTCTGCGTCCGGCCCCTCCTTGACGCCGTAAACGCACAGTCGGAACACGCGACTCAGATACGAGTCACCCTTCTTGCCGCCCTCGCCGAACTTGTACGAGGTGTGCTTGCTGCCGCCGGCATTCCGGATAATCTCATCGAGAGTCGCCTCATCGAACTTGGCAGAGATGTCCGCAAAAGTGGGCGCGCTCATTACGGCAACTGAATTACGTCTGTGACGACCGTAGGCCAATCAAGCGGGATTTATAAATTGCTGTAAACACTTCAATTGATAAGCATTTCTTTCCATCGACAACGACGCTTGGGGTACACGTCAGTCCCAACTCACCTTACGGGCTTTCGGTCCGCCGCGATAAGATCAACTCGAACACCGGCTGAATTATGTGTGCGGCGATGCCAACAGGTTGTCGTAAACACACACACACACACAGACACAGACACACGGAGAGAAATTTAAATTTTCCGCTCAAAGATTTCCGGACTCCGGAGCAAAAGAGCAGCAACAACACGCCCACACGACGAAAAGATAAGAAAACCGTGCTGACCACACCGTTGGTCAACAGTGATGCGCACCTGGCAGTAACTGTGATTTGACCACGGTGATTTCCGCGATAGTAGCAGTTACTACCATCTGCAGGCACAGCAATACTCTGAGTAGACCCTTGTCATCCCTTGTCAAAAATAAATAAAATTTCCTTGGCAAAAATCAATTGGTTGCTTTGGAAATTGCAAAAAACATAATTATTTATTGAGTACTCAAACGCAGTTATCGAGCTATGCTATGTGCAAGTGAGTAACTGCGCACAGGCAGTAATTCAAATGTGAGTACAATATATATAGATACGAATAAAGGTAGGTAATTAAAGTGGCGGTGGCTCGATAGCCATACACAAAATCGACAATTGAAATGTTTATATCGCTTTAAAAAATAATAATTAATTTAAGCTAAAAAAAAAAAACATTGCATAAATGAATGTGGAGTATTTAATGATACATTGCGGCACTGATGCGCATTACATACTTATTTACTTGAAGTGGCGGTTGTTCGATTGCCACACCTAAAAACGATAATATAATTGTTATTATTGCATTTAAAAATAATAATTAATTTAAGCTAAATATAGATAAATACAGCATTAATGCGTGCACTTAATGGCACAATACAGCGCTGATGCTTAACATAAGCAATACCCAAGTTGTCTAGTATGGGGATTCCATGGAAATTGCCATCATTTTGTTTATTAAGCTTTCAAATTTAGCCTATCGATAGTAAGAAAAATCGAAATCCTTTCCGTTAAAAATTTGAATGTTAGCATTATAAATGTTGTTTAATAGATTAACAATCAAATAATTTCTGACTATTATTATATTTATTTTAATTGTTAGTTGGACCATAAATAATTCATTGCAGTCTCACATCAATTACCTATGTAAGGCAGCACTTCAAATTTAAATGTTATCGATAGTAAAAAAACCGAAAAATCGAAACCGTTAAAAATTTGAAAAACTGAGCAAGATGAAAAGCAATTTTTAAACGTTCAGAAATTGGTTGTTTTATATATTTTAGTATCTTTATCTTTAAATAAAATAATTTATTAGCTAAAAGTAGACAATGTGCGATTTCTGGGACATAATAAAAATAATATAATAAAATTTAGTGAAATATGAATTATATTAATATAAACTATTTTTAGGCTTTTCATTTTCCGGATTTATTTCCGCTGCAGACCGCTCCCCGGTCGCAGAAATTTACTGGTTAATGCTGGAATCCGGGCGGAGCTCTTTTTGACCTCATCGATGGCGTGTAGCATGCGCTCGGGCTCTGTGAGGAACCAGATCCATAAAAGCTTGCTGTAACGCCAGAGTTTGTCCTTGTCCTGAAATTACCAAAGTTTATATATTAACATATTATGCCAAATTTTGAGGATGTTCAGACCATGCGCTCCATAACAGTCTCCTGGAATTGGATGCGCAGAAAACGCAGAGATTCCTCAAAGCGCTGCTGCTGCTCCTGGGCATGGAACATGGGCCACATGAATGTCACGGGTACAAACATGGGCTTCTTTAGGGGCGAGTCATAGACAAAAGGCTCCAGCTGCTGCTCCTGTCCTTGGCTGGTGAATGGTGAAGGGTGAATTATGATATGATATGATATATCATTTATTTTAGAGATTATGGAACTCACAGAGCTGCGAGGTGCTTGAGGAGGCGACCATGAGACTTCTTGCTCAACATGGCCTGCTGTGCATAGCCCAGCAGCCGGTTGAACTTCTCGTACTCGTTGAGACAGCTCTTGACGTCAAGCTTGCCGGGATGCACGTCCAGTTGGCTGAAGATTTCGTGGAGCAGCATGGGCACACAGGCGCCCACGGGTGCGCTGGGCATGGCATTTAGGGAGCGCATGGCTTGGACACGTTGGTGGCTGGCCTGGCCTTGGGCACGCAGTCGTACGGAGCTGTCCGTGCAGTTGCGTGTCTTCTCCAAGTCCAGCTGTATGGCTATCCACAGCAGCTCGGCATTGGACAGCGCATCCGAGATGATCTTTGTCAGCTGCTTGGCCATCTCGCCGTACTGCAAGGCGCGCTCCCGTTTCAGCTTGGTGTTCTCATAGAGCACGAGCTCGATGCGCTGCTGGGCCCGCTGGTTCACGTGCATGTTCAGGGAGTGCTGCAGTGCGTCATGAGTATTCGACAAGAGATGCTCGTTTACCATGCTCAGATCGCTGGTTTCGCGCGCCAGTTCGGTCAGACTGACGCTCGATATGTGCTGCAGATCGCAGAGATCAATCAGGGCCCGTGTGGCCTTGGCCTTGGCCTGCTCCTTTATATACTCCATGGTGTAATGGGCTATGCTGTGTGGCAGAGGAAAGAGGAGGTTATGAATGTGGATACCAAACACTGGCGCTGGAAACTAACCAGCCTTGCAACCTATCCAACTTGTCGACCAGCTGCATGTCCATGCCAGCCAGATCCATTTCCATGGACTGCTGCAGTATCTTGAAGTTGTCCTTCATGTAGAGCGAGGAGTACTGCATGAAGGAGTCGCACTTGAGGAAGTATTGGTCCAGTGGCTGCTGGTGCATGAACAGCGGCTTCAGCTGGTGTGAGGTGTATCCCTTGTTCGTCTTCACGCTCAGCTGGCAGTTCTCCCGCTGCAACTCCTCCAGCTGGCGCCCCATGGCCTGGCACTCCGTCAGCAAATCGTCCACCGCATTGTGCAGCGGCACCGCGCCGCACTCCAGTTCGCTCAGCTTAAGATTGAGGCTCTGCTTGGTGTTCCTGTGGAGAGAGCGGACTACGGGTTAAGTAGCACTTTCACACGAATAACGTACAATGCCCGACTTACAACATATCCTCCACCAGCTCTTCATACTCGCCCGTTGCCTCCTCGATCGCCGCAATATCCTCCACTATAGCTTCCACATCGCGCGACGTAAACTGCAGCAAGCCCAGGTTCTCCGACTCCAACCGCTTCAGCTTCAGCTGCCGCTGCGGCTCCGGCAGCCACTCGCCGCGCTGCACCTGCTCATCACGCTCCAACAGCTCGTGCTCCGTCAGTATATTCGCATCGCTCACGTTCTCCGACAGAAATTTGAAGAACTTCTCGAACTGCTCGTCGTAGATCAGCCATTGGTTCGAGCTGTTGAAGCCAAGCTTCTTCAGCATCTCCGAGTTCTGCCGCACAGAGAGAGAGGGGCAGGCAGTTAGGGGGCAGGAGGGGACATATATAACGTCTAAAGTGTATATATATATAGGTATTTTGCACTTACATTCAGCAAGTCACCCATTGCCGCCTGAACATCGAGCGGCGCCCACAAACAAGACGATCTATAAAATTGAATTAAGTCCCGCGGCCGGCAGTCACACGTAAACGTTCGAAAGTGCTGCCCAGTAGCCAATCAGCGTGCACAGTGTTGCATCTAGAAAAGTTCGATTACATAAATATCGAAAGTATTTCAGTTAGCATTCAAATTCATTTAAATTTGAAAATATTGAATTCACTTATAAATATATATTTTTAAAATATTTATTATTTATATTTTTTTTCCTTCTTCCAATGAGTATATTTAATAGGCGGCATTTTGTTTCAAAGTCGACGGATCTTAGAACTGAAATATCAACATTTGGAACACTTTTTTCCAATTCGATTGAATATTTTCAATCAGATACTGTCCATTACTTTTATACAATATTTTCTATAATAAATAAATATATATTTTTTACTTCCTTCATTAAGCGTTTGAATTCTAACTGAATTACTATCGACTTTCGATATAATCCAACTTTTGCTCATCTGGTAGCTTGACATTGGCGATGCAACACTGTGCACGCCGATTGGGCAGCACTTTCGATCGTTTACTTGTGACTGGTAAATTTTTGGAAAAGAATCAATACGTTAAGTTCAAAATCAAATTCAAAAAGTTATCGTAGTTTTGGCTTAATTTATTTGTTTATTTTTATTTAAAATTAAAATTTTTAACATAGAGAAGCAAATGGTACTTTTGCATTTTAACATTTTAAACTATTAAGTTTGGTTTTCAGCTAATTTTTGCAAAAGAATCGATACATTAAATTCAAATTCAAAAAGTTATCGTAGCCTTGCTTAATGTAATTTATTTTGTTTGTTTATTTTTATTAATAAGTCAAATTTTAATATAGAGAAGCTAGTTTTTTTCATTTTAACATTTTAAAATACTTTTACTATTTAGTTTGGTTTTTAGCTAATTTTTGCAAAAGAATCGATAGATTATATTCAAATTCAAATTCAAAAAGTTATCATAGTCTTGCTTAATGAAATGTTATTTATTTGCTTATTTTAATTTATAATTCAAATTTTAATATATAGAAGCCAATGGTATTTTTACATGTGAATTTTATTTAAGCATTTTAAACTGCTTTTACTTCTTAGTTTTGTTTTCAGCTAATTTTTGCAACAGAATCGATACGTTAAATTCAAATTCAAAAAGTTATTGTAGTTTTATTGTGGCCTTGGTAAATGTAATTTAATTTATTTGCTTATTTTTTATTTATAATTCAAATTTGAATTTATAAAAGCTAACGGTATTTTTGCATTAATGAATGTATTTTTTACATGCGAATTTTATTTTAACATTTCAAACTACTTTGCAAAAGAATCGATATGTCACATTCAAATTCAAAAAGATATCGCAGCTTGTGCTTTTCGCTATTATTGCGTTGTTTTATGCAATTATCTTGAAAGAATGTGATTTTTAAGTTTTTGTTGATAAAATCTAATCAAAAAGTGCTTGAATTTAAAAAAATGATATACTGCTTATATATAAATTGTGTAAAAATAATGGTTTTCAATTAAAAAAAAATTACTTCTAAGCAAAGCAAATTCAAATTCAAATTCAAGTTCAATGTTATTCAATATCGATATATCGATAGGTATTGCCACTGTTTTCAACTGTTAGGCGATAGATGGCGCTCCAACTATGGCGGTACTTGGCCAAAATAAATATTGCAAAAACATTAAATAAAACTAAAACAATTTTAAACTAATTTGAGCACTTTGGCCTCATGCAAAATGTGCAAATGCTGACCCGCTCCGTGCCCGTATCGTATTTGCTGGGCCTTGGCCATTTGTGGAGCAGACAGGGCTGCCGATCCGTGCCTGGAAAGGATGTTTATTTTTGGGTAAATAATGAAGATATATTTTATATTTTATGAAAATAATCAATTACCCGCATGGAGAGTGCTGCGCAGGTGCGTTATATAGCTGCTGGCCAGGCGTATGATTTCGATTTTGGATAGTTTGCGATTGACGGGTTCCGTTGGGATCAGACCCCGCAGAGCTTCAAAGGCGGCATTTACACTGGGCCAAAAGAGATGGAAAATTGTAAATATATTTAAATATTATTTCAAACTATATAAAATGGTTCTAGTCTACTCACTTGAAGGTGCGATAGCGTTCCCGTGCATTGATCTTTTGCCTGGGCGCCGCGGTTCGGCGGGAATGGCACGCAAAGGCGGAGGCAGTGGAGTCGTCCGCTGGTTCGACGAGGCAGGCATGATCGGTGCTATCGGTACTATCGGTCAGAGAGGAGCACAGTATATAGGAGGACATGTCGTAGGCGACACACGCATTGTTCAGATTCAGATTCACGTTGTTGTCCATGGCCCATGTGCACGGCGTGTTCTCCGGCTGCTAAATGAATCGTTGGCAAATGAGGCAACCGCCTTTGGGTCAGCTCCGACGATCGATCTGGTCTGCGGCAGAGCAGCTGCAGCGCAGCAGCTATGATTGTGCTCTGTTAAATGAATTAAGTCGGCGACGACAAATTGTACATAAACAGTACAGAGTTGGAGGCGGAAGGCGGGTGGCGGGATGAGGCAGAAACGGGGAGAGAAGAGGAGAGGAGGACAACCACAACAACAAATCTCAACGGTACTTATGCACACTTGTCAAAACAAATTGCCTCACTCTCACGCCATCTCTCTTTCCCACACTGTGTTCCACCACGGGGCAATGGGTTTGCCCGTCTCGCACTGCCACACAAGACGCGTGCCACAGCCACCGGATCCGCCTCCACCTCCGACCACCAACCGCCAACCGCCGGCCGGCTCTACACAAGCATCTTAATTCTGCAATGTTAATTGGTCGTGCGCCACAAGTGGCAATGGCGCATCCCAGGATAAACAGCTGCTGCACCAGCCACAGCCTCAGCCGCAGCGGCAGCATCATTTCCATCTAAATTCTTATCGCCATTGGGTGATCAACAGGGCTAATTTGCCTGCTCCTTCCCTTCACTTGCCTTCCCTTTTTTACATATATCTTTTTGTTTGTTTTTCCAACAGCCAAAACGGAAGTGCCCCTGGGCCGCGTCCACTTAACCCATATGCCACATACTGCGCCTGCGCAAGTGTCTTGACCCTCGACGAACACCCAGTGTTAAGTGGCACACATAATGAAGATATCATTGGGAAACCCAAACTATGTGCGGCACACCGAAGATTTCATACTCTTTTTTCTGTCTTGATAGAGTCCGTGTTCTGGATGCCATAGGAAAATGTATGATCAGTCACTGCTCTACAAATAGCACATAAAATACCATAACATCTTGAGGACTATTCTTTTACCAACAGTTCTTTTATCTTTTTAGATATTCTCAACTTTGCCATGGATCATATTGTTCTTGTTCAACAGACGAGTTCGTTAAAGTTGAGCTACTACCAATTCGACTCAAACTTGGGTGGAATCCAGCCAAGCTGGGATCGGGAAAGATAGTAATCAGAAGGAGCAATGTCTGGGGCATACGGCGGTGGGTCAGGACTTCCCAAGTATGTGTTCGAGCCTAGTCGTGCTGTAATATTACTTTGTTAAGTCTATCCGAAAATTGCGGACGTTTTTCTTGCAATACTCGGCTCAAACGCATCAATTTTCGTAGGTATACCTTCAGCGTGACAGACTCGTTCGGTGTGAGCAGCTTATAAAGAATGACAACCAGCTGATCTCACTAATTACAGCGCATAAGCTTGGATCCATGGATATTCGGTCTTGGGTTGGGGTTATCGTAATGGATCCACTTTACATCGCCAGTCATGATGCGATGCCAAAAACATTACCTTTTTTGACGGGCCTCTTCACGTCCCTCGGTTTCAGCTCGTATGGCACTCAGTTTCCTTGGTTCTGAATTATACCCTTGGCTTTCGGACGTTTGCCGACTGTTGACAAGCTAACTCCCAATGATACCGGCAATTCTTCGTCGAGTAACACCTTCAATTTTTCGTCTTCGAAATTTTTGGGCTGATCCGGACGTTCCTTGTTAAAATAACCACTTTTGAAACGTCGAAATTAGTACCCACATTTTGAAATCGATGGAATATAACCCTCGTAAGATTTTCCGGTATAAGGTATAATCGATAAATTCGTTTTTCGATAAAATGGCCATAACTTTGGCATTTATACAACTATCAACATCAAATCCCGTGTATGGGGTCAAAATTAGAAACTGCTAGAATGGAATTTCCCAAAATTTGATAAGCCCTTCAATTTTCCCGGAAAGTGACGAAATGTGTATAACAGCTGCAATTTTTATGCTAGAGTCATGAAATTTGGTATGTAGGTGCCCATAAGCCCTATGCAGAAAGTGGCATCCAAAATTTTTCTCCATCTTAATCGTAGTTGTCGGGCTTACTCGACTAGAGCTTTCTGACTTGGTTTTTATATTTTCAATGAGCTGTATATAGGATGATTTTTACCCTATTTCCGAATATCGAAATGTGCTTAAACATATGGGGAATGGTAACGCTTAGTCCAATGTTCCTGAAAATAATCTTATCTTATCGCCCCACTCCGATTAATAAGAATGTTTTTCAAATAAAAAATAAAAATTTCATTTATTTTATTCACATGTGAAAATCGACTTAAAAAACTAAAATTCTTTCAAACACAATTCGCTTAGGAGTAGATTTTTTAAGGAAAGCCAGTTAAAAGAGATTTGAGCTCAGAACACAAAGCTTATGCGAAATGCATACGAGTATATAAGTTCTTGGATGCAAGTGGATATAGTGGATATATCGAATGGACATATATATCTCTGTATATATACAATAGTTGTTGATTTTTTTATGTTTTTTTATGTTTTTTTTTCTTGATTTTTACCACAAAGCAAAGACTATATAAGATAAGATTTGTTCTTGTTTAAACATAATAGTTAAAAGTTAAAAACACCACAGTCATGACTTTTAGGTAAACAAATTATACAAAAATTGATGGAGTTCATTGATTTTCACTAATTTATTTCGTACTAAGGCGTTAGAGCAAAATATTTACAAAAGTTGAGTAAAACGGATCGACAGAGTAGTAAGGAAAGGGATAGGGGGATAGGGGGATAGTTACATGGGTCGGGGAAATGGGAAGTTTTTGATAGGCGTTCGCATCGTTCGTCGTAGGTTTGTTTATACTTAAACAAAAAAAAAAAATAAATAATTTTTATAGAGTTTTCCCATTTTCTTTTTGTGTATTGTAAATTTTGATAGAATTTTTAAACTAATTTCACTAGTCTGAATTTCGAGGGTATGAAGAATTTACTAAAAAATAGGGTAACTTCTTGATCAACGGCAACAAAATTGAAAGAAATGATTTGATGTGTGTGCGTATCGACGAGTATCGATTATTTATCGAATGGTTGTTGTGTGTGTGTGTGTGCGTGTGTGTGTGTGGGCGTTGTGTGCGTTTCCTGCATTGACTCTGTACCGTTTGGGGGGGTGACTTGACTAAAACGAGGCTCGAGGCGGAGTTGTCCCCCAAAGCGCTTAGATCAGAGCCGTTATCAATTTGGCCTTAAAGTTAACGAACTTCTCGCTGGTGGCCGCAACGCGCTGTACAAGGGAGGAGAAACAGATTTAAATTTCGATATCGATAAGCACAATAATCGATAATCGATAATTACCAGTATCAAGTCCTGCACCAGATTGGCCAGTCCACGATTGGCCAGCACAACGAGGCGCGTCACAGGTCCGGGAATACCCTCGGTGTAACCATCGGCAGCACGGGTCGCATCCGCATTGCCATCCGTATCATCTGCGCTGCTGCTGCTGGAGCTGGAGCCACCGACGCTGTTGGCCGCCTCATCGCCCTGCTGAGTCTGTACGCTGCCCGAGAAGAGCTAAAGGAAGATTCAAAGGGAAATTTTGATATAATTTCCCTATTGGGCAAGGGCTGTGTCTCATGGGGTTTACTTACACGCACAACATCCAGCAGGAAGTTGCCGGAACCGCCGCCGCCAATGCTGTTGCCACCGGGCGAGGCGCCGGCACCGCCGCTGGAACCGCCGGCCAAACCAGCACCGCCAAAGCTCAGGAACCTTTTGAATAGATTACTTTTGTATATCAAAAGCGTATGATTAGTGAGAGTGTCTGGTGATTCGTTTTGCTTTGTTTTCAATTTGCATATGTTGTGGAATGTTCGGAAATATAGTCAATGTTATCGGTTATCGAACTGCTTGTCATTTCCGACAGCAACTAGTTGAGTTGCGATAGACATCGACTGATGGCCTATTGGTTTTATTGTATTATTATATATTTTATACTTATATTTATTATAACTCGAGTGTTTTCTATTCAATCTTTATGAAATTTCCGAGATGGTCTAATTTTATAATACAATCTAGGAATTCGGACATTTTGTTCCCCCTAATGATTTTGAAGCCTGTTCCTAACTGAAATAGAATTTATTTTAAAGACATCAAATGGGATTTCAAGGGGTTTCAGGGGACCAGTGGATAGCGCAAATCCACCCATATAAAAAAAAGTTCTTCAGTGAAGGAAGAAGAAATAAAGGAAAATAATGCTTTAGGCATTGACCCGATGGTGTTGTTATGGCCATATAATAATAATATGAGATTTCATTACAAACAATGGTCTAACATATATTTTAACTATGAAGAACAACAGCAAAATAGCTATATCAAAATGGGTTTATAGTGTTCTGCATATAAGATACAAAATTCAGTTGATTACGATATAGAAACACTCTCCCCTATATAATGGATCTGAAAATTTGACTTTTCAAGTTCACCAAATCCAAGTCTAATTGTGTTATTGCTGGAACAGATCAGTTTAATTTTGGCTTGGACATCTGATTCATCTCATCTAATTCTTAAGAAAACCCAAAGAAAAGGGTCAAAATATTTTCAATTATATTTGAAAACAAAACTTATAATATAATAGAGGCTTATAGAGATTATATCAAATTGGGAGGGTGGCAATATTTATGGTCTTTTTGGGAAGAAATACCTTTTTGAGTGAAATACCCTTTAGTCGATTGAGTAGATATTTTGATTTGGGTGGGGTATATACGATTCTATATACATCAAGTGGTTACCTCTTAAAGATTTTCCCAGTCCGTATATCGGAGATAATATTTCAGGGTGGGGGGCGTTTCATTTGAAGCCAATCTTCACGAATAACACACCATAAAACACACTATTGTGGTCGATTTTGAAACAATTTATCTATAGTAAAGGTTTTCAATTTTTTACAAATTTCACCCATTTGCCAATCTCAGAAAGCTTCCTTTATAGTCCATAAATTTATCTAAAACCTAGGTTTTCATTTACAAATTTTTGATAACACCGATAACGATAACATTTATAGATGTGTCGATTAGCCAATTGGGTTTTTGGTGCGTGGCTCATGTTTGATGTACATATATAGATCTATATATTTGACATTTTTACCCTCTTACCTCTTGTTGCGATCATCCAAATCGGCTGTCTCCTCGGCAGAGTCCAGTGTCAACTCATCGATAGCTGGCGACTTGGATTCCGATAACTGCAAATCGTTGGTGCTGAGTGCGGATTTGCCATCGGTGGTGCCCAGATTTATCGTGGGCAGCTCATTGTTGAAGCTCAGCTGGATGGGTTCGTTGGACTTGATGGGAATGGGCGCTTGGGCGACCGGCGAGCCACCCGGCTGGGCAATGGCGGCGGCGGCGGCTTCCGCCTCCTTCACCTGGCGGGCCACTCGGATGGTCTCCTCGAGTTGTTTGTTAATGGCGGACAAATCAATTTGTGTGTCGGTTGCGCCGTTCTGTGGTCGGAACAGAGCCATGGACCGGGAGCGTGGAGCGTGGAACGTGGAACGGGGTGTCACACCCACAATTGTCATGTGGTTGTTGTTTTCGTATTGTAAAAATTTCGAATTTTGGAGTTGATTATGTGCATTTTATGTATGTGTGTGTGTGGAGGGGGTGTGTGTGTGTGTGAGTGGGGGAAGGGTGTATGTGTGTGGTGAGAAAGGGGTAAATTTTGGATACGGTGTGGTGTGAAAGGGTTGAGTTTTTCATGTGGTTTTTGAATAGCAGGGGATATAGACAAAAGTTTTGGTGTGGTGGATTGATGTCGTGTGGTGGATTGGTGTTGTGTGGTGTGTTCAGTAGCCAAGTGTTTTGGCCAACGTTCAGTGTGGTTTGTAGTGTGGTGAGTTAGTGTTTCGGTAATGTGACATTATGTTGGGAGATTGGGATAGTTATTGATGAATGGTTCCGTCGATTTTTAGCAGATTAGCGTTTTGGAGATATTTATTCGTATGATGAAATTGAGATGAAATAATGCACGTGCACAAAATGCAATCGATGTATTTATGTATACATTTTGATAGATTTTCGATTTATTTCGATTATAATTATTATTTCGATTATTGTTTTTGATTGAGTTTGCAGTTGGTGATTTCATTGCGCAAAATTTGTTTTTATAATTTGAAGTACGGATTATTATAACATTTTGCAGTTGGTTGTATTTAGGATCGTGTTATTATTGTTTTTGGTTATTTGCACAAATCGAATCGGTTTAATGGAACATGAAAATAAAGAGAAAAAGATTCAAAATAAACAAAAGAGTAAACAAAAAGCAAATAGACAAATGAACAATCAATAAAGCCAAAGAGGAGATAGAGAGCACAAGCAAAAGAGCGCAGGTTTTGGATCAGAAAACACAAAAAAAGAGTTCCCTTTCTGACTTTTTCTTTTCAAAACCAGACGAAAAACTAACTGCCAGAACTGCATATTGTAGGAGGTTTCCGGCGGGAAAAAATTTTATACTTTTACTATATGTTTGGAACCCAAAGATCTAGAAAATAATATTTGTTGCTCAGAATATATACCTATATTGGGTTCACATTAATGCAAATCTGACGAAAAAATTTCAAAGAATATATTTTAATCTTGATTATTATTTTGGGATCGGCATATATCTAGTTGCCTTGGATTAGTTGAAAACTAGAGATTTGGTTTATAGATTCAGATGACTTTTGAACATAACCAAAATAAAGCTGTCCTTTTAAACCTGTCATGGGTTCACGACCTATTCAAGTTTTGTCTTTCCGTCTGCCTGTATAGCCGATCTTCTTGAGAACAAAAAAAAGTATTTTTAACCCTATAAACCTGTTTGTAAGCTTTATGCTCGTCCCACATGTTTCTTTTTGAACTTCTTGGGAATTTTTTTGAAATTTACTGAAATTTTTATGTTCGCCTGTCTGCCCAAGCACCTTATTTTCGTCCTATCAAAAATAAAAAATTCAAGAAATATATGAAACAATCTGTAATACTAAAAACTATATCAAAAATGTTTGAAAAAATGTATGCAATGGGTAAAAAAACAGGGTATAAAAAGTGCGTACCCCAAAAACTAAGCCGTAATCGATGCATGTTTATGTAATCGATTGTTAGAATGAAATTCAATGGAACAAAAAGGGAAACTAAGGATACTACTAAACACCCATGAATGCATTCGTTGAGTATTTGGAATGCATTTGAAAGAGTTGTGAATACGCTGAATGAATATTGTGAATAAAACTTATAACTATTGTGAATATGGGTGAAGTTTTCGGTGATTGAGAGCGCCATTTTGAGCTTGAGGAAAATTCAGAGACAATTTGTAAAATTTTGGTTTTTTATATTTAAAATAGTTTACAAACTCCTTAAAACTCTATTACAAATTTAATGTTATTGTAAGAGAAAAAACACCTATTTTCTTTAAATTTTTATATACTACAGATAGATAGATATATATATATGGATATATTTTTTGAAAGTGCGCTTGGAAAATGAGAAAAATAATTGAAGCAAATTTGAAGAAAGCTACAGAAGAGCGGGGGTAAAGAGAAAGTGATTGAAGAAAGGGTATAGAGTGGGTGTAGAAAGGTGGAGAGAGAGAGGGAGAGAGAGAGAGAGAGAGAGAGAGATAGTGAAAGAGCGTAAGATGGAAAATAAGCAGAAAAATATAGAGGAAATCGCAAGGCGGAAATGGCAAGGCAGAGAAAGAGAGAGAGTGACGGAAATAGAGAGAGAGAGACAGAGAGAGTTAGCGAGCGTGACAGCAGACGTAAAAGAGTCGTTGGGTTGATTATATTGTGCATATTGTTCAGATCGAAAACCAATATCGTAATATACATATAGCTTTAGCTAGCAAATAACAAAAAAAAAACTTTTAGGTTATGTTGAATAGTTTGGGAATTATATGCATGTGGTGCTGGGTTTTGTGTAGGCTTGTTGTTGTTACAGTGGTTGTTGTTGTTGTTGTGGTTGTTGTTGTGGTTTTGCTGCTGTTTTGAAAACACGAAACAAAATTTAAGTTTCAATTAGAGTAAATCATAGTTTGTTTTTGCCAATTGTTGTTGTTGTTGTAGCAAATTACACGCACATTTTGTTTATTTAGTGGTGCTCTCGGTGGTGCTGCTGGTGGTGCTGCTCTTGTCCGCATCGGCATCCACCTCGTTGTCCTCATCGGGCTCAAAGGTGGGCAGCTCAATGCTGACGCGAGTGCCACTATCGCTGCTGCTGCTGCTGCTGCCGCTGCCAGCGGTGCTGCTGGTGGTGCCGCTGTCGTCATCATCGAAATCCGCATCGAAGCTCTGACGTGCCGAGTTGGCGCTGTTGCCCTGAATGGCGGTGCGCAGCACGGTGGGGCCCAAGGTGCGCAGCAGCTTGGAGATGATGCGGTTTGCCTGCTCATCGATTTGCTACAACAACCACGTGACATGGTTTCGGTGGTTTCCAAAAGTCGTGGTGGTGGTGGTGTGTTGTGGTGTTGTTGGTGGTGCAGGTGCAAATTTGTTTGTTGTTTTTGGTTTTGGATAGGTTGGGTACAGAGTGGTTTGGTAAGGTTAGTTAAGTTTGTACAAATTAAAAGTGACTGTGGTGCAGGGGGGTAGAGTGGGTAGAGGGGGCAAACATATGGTGGCTTTTGGTGTGAAAAACTATGTTAAAATAAAAAAATTAAAACAAATTTCTTTCACCAAAAAGTTCCCTAAAACAAACAAAATACTTATTATAATACTACGAAATGAAACTGAAACTGAAGAAACGAATGCGAAAAGGATAACGAATGCAATTGCAGGTGGTTTCAAATGTGGTTGTTGTTGGTGTGGTGGTTGTTGTTGTTGCGCCTGCGCGTGTCCTGGATCAGTTTTGTATAGAAGTTATGTAACTATGGACTGACTGGAAAGAGTTTCGTGATGTTGTTGTTGTTGTTGTCAATTGAAGTCGCTATTGTTGTGGTTGTTGTTGTTGGCGTTGTTGTTGTTGTAGTTGTTAAATTATCTCTGGTTGTAATAAAATAATTGGTAGAGTTTAATAAACGATTTATATCGGTTATAATTGTAAGCAATTGTGGTTCTTCGATGAGTTGATTTGGTATATCATTGTTGTTGGGAGTCTGGGTGGTGGTGGTGGTTGTGGTATTGGGAACTAGTTGGGAATTATTAGTGTTTGTTTCAGTTGCAGCTGTTGTTGTCGTTGTTATTGCCGCTGTGGTGCTGCTAATTGGCTCAGTGCCTAGAAAACGCGACAACAATGTGGCTGGGAGCTCCGTTGTGGTTGTTGTTGGGCTGGGGCTAGGGCTGGGGCTGGGGCTGGGACTGGGACTGATGGTTGTAGTAGTAGTTGTTGTTGTTGCAGTAGAGGTGGATGTTGAGGTTGAGGTTGAGGTAGATGTTGCAGATGATGCTGTTACATTACGCGCACTCACTTTATTCACGGCATTTGCCGCCTCCTCCGTTTCCGGTGCAAATGTGGGCAAATCAATCTTAACACGGGAACTGCCCGACTCATCTGAAGTTGCAGCTGGTGCTGCCGCTGGCGTTGCTTGTGATGCTGTGGCCACCACATCGGCGGTGTCATCGCTATCACTAAAACTATCGTCATCGAAATCGGCATCAAAGTCATTCGCCGGTGTGGTGCTGCTCTGTGCACCACCGCCAGCACCGGCGCGATTACCCGCCAGTATGCTATTCAGCAGCCCGGGACCCGCGACACGGATTACTTGTGCTATAATGCGATTAACAATTGAGTCGATTTCCTATTTGGAAGAAGACAGAGAGGGATATGCAGAGTACAGTTTGTACACAGGTTTTGTGGCCAACAACTTTTCTGTGGATGACTTTGATGTTGTTTCTTTAGTTGTTGGTTGTTGTTGGTTGTTGGTTGTTGCTTGTTTTGTTGTTGTTGTGGCCTCTGTTGCCGTTGTTGGTTGTAGTTGTTGTTGTTGATGACGTCAATGAGTTGCTGAAATGCTTTTTTTTTTGGATCTGATTGACAGATGGATTTGGTCGGTAACCTCTGCGGTTGCTTTTGTTGTGGCTAAATTTTCTGAGGCACCTTTGAAATTTTTAGGTTATGATTGGCCAATTCTTGGAATTGATGGGGTTAGCTTCGAGTTTCAGTGTAATAAAATGCTCTTTGTACGTCGAGTTGAGGCGCGTTCTTAAAGTGTATTGTTAGGTATGTTTTTTGAGTGGGGTTTTTTTGAAGCAAACTACAGGTGGCATGCTGGGGGCGTGGGACGAGGGGGCGTGCACTACAACTACAGTTAAAGGCTATATAAAGCTGGGTCGATTGAGCATAACATGCAGCTTAGCTCTATAAATGATATAATCAACTAATAATCGAAAAGAAAGTGTATATAAAAAGTGTGGCCAATTGTTGTAAAAGCTAAACATTTCGCTGGGCTTAGTTGTCCTTGAAATCCTTGTCGGGTTCAAATTTGGTTAGCTCCTCTGGCAGGCTCTCATAGTCCTTATCAAGCGGCTGTGCCTTATCATCATCATCATCATTATTATTGGCAACTGGCGGTGCATTTGGCTTGAGCTCAAGTGTGGGATTTAGCACCGTGCCCAAGACAATGGGCCCAACACGTTGTAAAATATTATTGACTAGACGATTGATTTGCATATTGATTTCCTAGGAAATGTTCAGGCGATTGTTCAGAACAATTAACAATAACAGAGCCGCATGTCGCTCCTGGAAAGTCGGTTAGGTGGGGGGTACTACTAGACGCTAACTAATTAGCGTAGATTTGGTACGATATGCACGATTTGGACCTAACCTGCTTCAGATACATGTGCTTCAAGTGGGTGTAGTTATCTTTATTTCTTTATATATAGGTGTATATGGGTATATGGGGGGCGTTACATACCTTTGTCAGATCTGGAAACAGTTCACGTAACAGTCCAATGGTTCTCTTATTGCGATCGGCAATCAATTGTTCTTGATCTTTGGCGCCAAGTGTCAAGACATCGATTTCCTGTAAACAGACAATAATACCACGCGATTTAGTTAAAAATTTCAGGCCCAAAAGGCAACTGCCCACAATTGACACAACTTTCACTTTGCAAGTGAACAACTCTTGTTGTTCCCAGTTTGTAATCAAGTTTCAAGTTGTATATATATACTATATAGGTGTAATTTTGTGCCACTTAAAGCTAAATTTAGCTGGTTTGCCCTTTTTTGAGCACAACTCCTGTACCAAGGCAAGTCAGAACAAACTGAACTTGTTTTGCGCCCAAAATGCTTATATCGTATATTTCCGTGATCTGCAACAAGTTGAGGCTATAGCAGTAACTACACCCTGTCGAAACACTCAATCAGCACAACATCTTGGCCCGGCTTGCTTTTCGAATAGCCTCAAGTCATTTCGGGCTGAGTTCAGACAACAAAAACTTGCACAGCTTCAATTTGGCAAGTCCCAAAGAGCAAATGATAGCCTGGTCACTGGTCAACCGGCTATATCGGAAAAGTTGTTCCAAGTCAAAAAAAATTTCAAATATTGCATAAAAATCTACGAAATTGCAAAGGAAACTCGAACAATCAACGGCACGAGCCATTGGACATGCAACAGTCATAACACTAGCTATATGTACCGAGCGGTGCACCACCAGGATACATATAGATATATATACAGATCTGATATTATAATAAAATTGTTATCAGAAATTTGCACACTTAAAATATATGGCCAAGTTGTAGAGCTTTTGAAAAGTTGCGGCCAAAATCGCTTCTTAACAACCCAACTAACTGAAAGTAGACCGAGTATACAGGTAGCCCGGGCAGTCCGGGGTAGCCCAGGGTAGCCCAGGGTAGCCCGGGTCCGGACCAGGTAACCAACAATCCCGCCAGACAATCATTAAGCTGTGAGTTGACGCAGTTGTTATTGTTGTCCCAAGTTGGCTTCACACGCGACCGGAAGTTATTCCAGTGGCTGACGAGAAAAAAAAAGTTTTCTTTGGGCTTGGCAAAATACTGTTTTGACATTGTCAACTCTCTATCTTCATCTCCAACTCTTTGTCTCCCCCGCGAAGTTCCCGAAGTTAGTCAGTTTTAATGCAACAACACAACTGCGACTGAGTCTGAGAATTTATATTCATAGCCACAAATGGGTGTCATGTGCCGGCTTCCAACTAAAAAAACTCTATTCTGAGTCTAAATTTTCATATTTTTGAATTGTTTCATAAGGTCGAAACGCGTACAAAACTTCAAATCGAAATTTGCCCAAAACTTGCAAAATTTGGAAAGTCACACAAATTGTTCACAATGACTTTGGTTTTACCAAGACAATTTGAACAAAAAACCGGAAACAGTTGAAGAGACTCCATCCATGCACATGAAGCTTATGGAGTCGATTTGAAGATGTATGAGTAAAATATGTACGGTTTGGCCTGACTGATTTCAGTAAATTTACACTAAAAATTAGATACTTTTAAAGAAATTTATCACAGTGCATTTCAATTTACAATTTACAATGAAGATAATTTCCGTGTGCTGTAGCATTATCTTCAGTTCTCCGCAAATTTCACACTTTTTTAGTGTTGCATAACTTTTATATATAAAGGCCGATCGTTTTGAAACTCTATATAATGTACAAAAATAGATAAACTGTTCTGTATGTGAAATTTAAGTGGAATAAAACGTTAAAAATGTGCAGAAATACTTCATTCGGCCATACGATCAGTTCCCATATACAAAAGAATGGAATATACCAAGTTTTATTAGGTATGTTTAGGTATCTTTTAGGGATCATTACAAACTTAAGCACAAAGTGCATATTACTATACTATTTTCTAGCAAAAAGTCTATAAAAAATACAGTAAAACTGACTGATTTCATTACAAGTTGACCGTTTTCGTTAACATGTTTGTGTCAAAGTGACGTTTGCCCATCAAACAGCTGATTGAGTTTGCACAAGTTAGTGTATTATTGACGGGGCTCCAACCCAGACAAATAGTTTAATATTCAGGAGTATCTTGATAATTATAGGTATTTATATGCATAATTTATATATGCTGGAGACCACGAGCCCATTGAATGCTTTTAACTTTAAGCCGACTCGACCAGAAGATCGACTTAAGAACAGTATATGCTTCCAAATAGACTTATTTGAAGAGTTTCTACCATGTGTTCTACCATAAATCTTCGAGTCTACAAGATCTAGAGACTTTAAACTTAGTAAAATAATCCGTTTCGAATTCTATTCTTCCGATAATCGATAAAATGGCCATAAGTTTTCAGATGTATGGAGCTACCGGCTCCAAAATTGGTATATAGAGAAAAGTGACAAAATATATATGTATAACAGCCACAATTATAATGCTAAAGTTATGAAATTTGATATGTATGTTTCCATAAAGACTATACAGAAAATTGTAGCAAAAAGTTCATCCTAATATGAACTTTCGGAGGAGTCCTCTCTTTGTGTTCCGTCCAGTCTTTAAACTGTCAACGCTAACCTTGAATTTTTCCCAAAACCATTTGAAAAATGCATTGAGTTTTCTCCTTATTTTTCATATTTTCCAGTTCAACATGCGAGGGTGAATCAATAAGTTTGCATCACGAAAACACATCTGCTAATTCTGCTGGCTTTCACTTGTATATCAGCTGCATTATATGAGGTGTTTCTCTATGAAATTGAGTGTATAGATAAAAGATAAAGAAACTTTTAGGTGTCTCAAATTTCAACCCAATAGCTTTAAAATCATGGATACTATGGGCAAAATGACTCTTAGTTGTATGTTGTGCATCGCTAAGTGAACAGTTTGTTAAACGGGAAATCCCACGCTTTCAAAAAACCCAAAGACCAACGGCTTATGAAATAAAACATAAAACCAAATTTGGAATTTCTTTGAATTTCTTTTCCATCAAAACGTTTTGAAAAACATTAAGAAAACATTTCTGCAACACTTTTCAAAACCGAATCCCACATTTTGCAGTTGATTCAACTCCAGTAAATCATATTTAATCGAAACTATTTGATAATAATGAATCATGCAACAGATATGCCAGAATGTGGCGAATTATGTATGTTTTATTTATAAAATGTATAAAAAAACTATTATTGTTTTTTTTTAGTTTATAATTTTATTTTTTTAACTTAAGTGTGTCGCGTATGGGGTATGATAATGTCGCTGATATCATTATTATTCATTGGCCATTGGTATGCGTGTTTCTTAAACAAGGTCTACAAATGCCGGCAAAAGCGGGCTTTGAGACTTTGGACAAGTCGTCTATTGGACACAACAAACCCGTTTTCAATGACTACGCAATGCGCATAACTTATGAAATTGCATTGAAATTGAAATTGAAATCAACAAAAAGATGTTTTTTATACCCTAACCAAGTGTAGAACACATTTAATGACCAAATGAACCATAAACAAGTCACTCGATTTTCTATAAATACCACAGAGTAACTGATAGTCTAATACTTTTGAGTCGAAACTCACATAATTTATTACAATTTATTTAGCATTTTGCTAAAGTTTATAATTAACATACAATTTTATAATCTTGGTTAAGGTCAGGCAGCTTGAATAAAACATATGTTTGACATATACGATACATATCGTATAATATGTATAAAATTATAGTATATAAAAGATGCTAAAGCATTAAGCAGTGCATTGAATCGATTGGAATTTTATACTCTAGAAGTGCTTCAAGTCAACATATCAGCGATATGACAAAAACGATTCCGGGAATTGTTTAATAAAGAAGCTCAGCCGAAAGGTGTGACAAAAATTCCTAACTATATATAAATAAATTGTTTGTACGATGAATTTATTTATTGTTAAAAATCGCAAAGCACAATGGAAATGCTATAAACCGATGAACCGATGTAGGGAGACTCTAGACTTTTGACTGAATATATTTTGGTAATAAAAATACTATCGTTAAGGGGATGCCTAATCCAAATTGTATCCAAATCCAAGTATATCTATGAAGCATGACATTTGTCATTTCAAATTTTTTTTTTTTTTTTTTTAATTATTTGTAATTAGAAATAAATTCTACATTACAAATTGTAGCGTAGCCATAGCAACTGAGGCCTTCAGGCTAGGTCATGATCTAGGCATGAGTGGGGGTTGATC